>JBCJKH010058522.1:0-13222 GCA_039877255.1 Loriculus beryllinus
ATAATAGGTGTATTTAAATGCATACAAACCATGCAAATGCTTAACTTCAGTGCTGAATGGAGCCTAACTGATGTAAGCCTCAATCTGTAGGCTGCTACATTTATTATGTACGTAAAATCCTGTTATGTAGCTTCTAAGAAAACAAACAAACCAACCTTTTACTTGTGATCGATCTAGGATCAATTCCATGATTTCAAAAAATTATTTCCTCTCCTGTCTTCTATATTTCATTTTCCATCATATATTTTAACAACAAATTGTCTAGTTTTGAAGTCCTTTGTTTCCCTTTCATCTAGAGAAAAGTAGGACTGTATTTAGGAATTATCAAACCCAAGCACATTGGGATGACTAAAGAACAGACCTTATGACAATCATCTGGCTTGTTCAGTTATCAATAGAACTGAAATCTTTCCTTCTCCATCCTTAGCTCATTAAATACAGAACAATAGCCTATTGTGTTGGTTTAAAATTCAAATCGAATAGCACTGCATTACTCTGCTGCAAAACCATGGCTGGAAATACAAATGTACCACAGACACAGTTTGCAGAATACTAACTCAGCAGAAGCATTTATCAAAAATAAATAAAGGCCAAGACTGACCAGCATTTACATGCCAAAACTAACCCGTCTGTCAAATAAATCTAAGAATGCTCCTGAAGTACTGCCAAATGTAGCTCTTGGTATATTCCAATGGACAAAGAAAGGAGCAAAGATGCATGACTCCCTTCAGAGATTAAGACTATTACTAAAATCATAGAAAACCCCAAAACTTTAAAGCAAAGCGGGGCATGGAGGAGCTTGCATTTGGAACAAGCCTGGAGAAAGTAATCAAGAACATGCAGTCAGTGCTGACAAGCACAAAGTCACCCTCACCTTAAAGTCACTCTTATAATGATTGTCCCAGGAGACTTATCCTTGCTTATTCCAATTAGAAAGTCATGCTTAGTATCAGTTCAAATTTTCACAGCTGTGCTCTAGTAAAACCAAATGTTATAAGGTCAACAAGTGATAAGTTTTACTCAAAAGTTCAGGCATACTTCTAATTCCATCTAAACAATGCCTACAGTCCTTTATGACTGCCTAGGTCAGACAGCACTGGGCAGGCAACACAATTTTTTCATTATGTAAGTCTTGATCATTAAAAAAAAAATATTCTACTCCAAAGTGAATATCAATATCTGGAAAAATGTTTTTTAAAGATTAAAAAAATGTGAACAGGATCAATCAACATCCCTAATTTTAAGATTTTTTTAATATTTAGGTTTTGTTACTGTTATTGCTGAAACAACGAAACTTACAGTCTGTGCTGCAACAACTGAGGCCTGAGTGCCAATATTAACTCTAAGATCTTCAAATGCTAGATTAAATTCAGTAGAGATGAGCCAATATTTTAACAGGACCTTTCAGATGCAACCCTGAAAGTGCTCCACTTTCAGAACTGCAATTTCTACACTCTCTTTTGCTTTTTTTTGAAGATAGTAAGATTTTAGTGCTGACCTGTACCAGTATCAAGTTGTCACAGCCTGTTCATTCTAGTAGCTCAACACAAGTTCATCTTATATACCCATACCAAATTAGCTATGGCAGCATTTTGATCAGCCCCAAGCATGGCACAATATAATAGTACTGTCTCTGCTCTGCTGTTTCACTTTTCAAGTTTAACTCAATAGAAGGATCAACACAGATTTCTCTAGTCCATGCACCATAAGAAAAAAAAAAACCAACAGCCCCTCTCCCCAAAAAAAACCCATCACCCAAAAAACCCACTCCTTAACAACAAACTTCAATCTGTAAACCACAAAAGCATTAGAAATTGTCCTCTAGTATCATCTAATAATCAAAATATTTAACCAACTAACTGAACAATCACTTCTCTGCTATTTTGGATTTAACCAACCAGAAAACCTGGAAAGGTTTATGTTTTTCCACAATATACCTCTGTTGTGTGATAAATGATTTACCATGAATGATGAATTAATATAGTCTTTCATTATGTATGGCATTCATCAGATATGAGAAGTCTTTTGAATAAATTGAAAGTGATTTCTTACCATATTCAAAGCCTCATGCAGCTAAGGCACAGATGAAAGCCACAACCAGTACTTGAAAAAACAAATGAAAATGAGACCTCAGCTTTACATTATGTTTGCTCAAGATTACCATCTTTATAAAAGCCCTTCAAGACTGTTCTTGAAAACATCTTTCAGGGACTGGACTTAGGAAGAGAAAGAAGATGTCTGAAAATCAATAAAGAAAGGACTAAAAGATGTAAGTTTTATAGGTGCTATCACAGTGTTCAATAAGAACCTACCTTACCTTCAAGTGTCCATTTAGTTAAAGATGGCAATTATAACAATAAATGAGGCAGTTCTAAAGAGAGGTGTGAATTCACTATTAAATAGGGGGACAGGTTTGCTGGAGGTGTTTCTTTTCCCAGCTTCCTCCCCACACATATTAGAAGCTTGACACTGAAGTCTTTTGCTTCCAGCTACTCAATGAAATAGCAGCCCTGGACTTTAAAAAAAACCCAAACAACCTTTCAAAAATGTTTCTCATTTTATTTCACTGAGTATTTCCCAATTCAAAAATAGAATCAAATACAGTTGGGGAAATTAATTTCTCTTTTTCAAGCCCAAGCTAGAAGTATAATGGGTCCTTTGCTTACCACAAAAAAGTGATAAATGATTTCCAGTCCAGCCCTGCAGATTCAAAAATATTTTTCAAATTTCAGCAAAACTTCCAATTATTTTAATTAGACAAATTTTAAAATGCATGTAGGAACTCAGATGCTTGTCTAGTAATAATATCTATAAGGAATAACGCTTGTCACAGACTCCTCTTCTAAACAGCTCAAGGCCACATCAAGCCAATCCTTATCTACAGAGCACCTCTTCCAGACTCTCAAACCCCCTCAGTAACTCAGTAAGGTATTTATTTTGTATTTGTTTTTATACCTTGTTTGGAAAGAATAACTGAAGACACCCTGGAGGTGCCAGTTAAAACATCCTTAACTACTAACAGATGGTCTACAGAAATGATGCCCTCTCACTTTATGGCAGGAAATAAACATGCCTCTTCATATGATCAGCATATATGACATTTTATAGATAAAAACAGTTTAACATGCAATGTAATTGTCTAGCAAAGTCTGAATAGAGAAGCACTTTCCAAAATAATTCTTCCTTACCACATTAAGCATAATTTAGAACCTAGAAAATGAATGGTGTTAAAATTCAGGCAAACCATTTTCCAGAGCCATTTAAAGTCGTTAACTAAAAAACTCCAAATCTTTAAAGTTGCCCCATTATACAGAAAGATTTAGTAAGTCTTGAGTAGAATAGTTTTTTCCTGAAGAGACAACTATGTCTATTTTAATGACATTATGGCACATGAATCACTATGTAGATTTAACAAAAAAAGGGTAACTAAATCTCTCCTGTTAACAGATCTAGAGCTTACGATTCAGGCAAAAGTCTTAGGGTCAACTGACTAATCACGGGAAATTTAACAACTACAGAAGGCAGGAAGCTGCAGCATTTGTTGCACTACAGCATTTACTGAAGCTGGCAATCCACAAGCTTAATGCTCCAAAACATGCAATAAACACTACACACCCAAAGCTGTTCTAAGTTTACTCTGCTCTCTCCTTAGTTTGGTGGCAAAAGCCTGTAAGAGCTAATACTGGAGAAGTAAAAACATACAATAGGACCACCACCCAAAATTAAAGAAAACTCCAAACAGTGAACTTATCATCCACACAAAATAGAGGTGGACTTTCACAGGAGCAATGTGGCCAGATCCTTATTACACTAAACAAGCAGGAAAATTAACTGAAGCTGAAATTACACATCTAGTGGAAAAACCTCCACGTATTATGTTTTACACAGGATTTTATTGGAACAAGGAGAAACTCCCATCTTTGTTTCACTGTGATATCTTAACCTCAAACCTTCTTAATTAGTTTCTTGCTTGTGAATTGTAAGAACCCATAAAATCAAAACCTACTAGTGATTCAAGCATTTTTTTCCACAAGTAGCTAATGCAAGTTTATTAAGTTTCACCAGAAAGCATATTTGTAATTTTGTAGGGTTTGGATGAATATGCTTCAGACTACAGGATGTGTATTTACTGCAAGAAATTCCATTTGACTACTGACTGACAGTACCTGACCCATCAGTGACATCATTATTTGTTTGTAGAAAATGGAAACTTTTCCAATGGAAAACAAGGAATGTCAATTCATTAACTGTAAATAGTAACACAGTTCTAGGGTCTTAATGCAGCCCAAGCTCCATTCTTAGTAGATCTGTACAAAAATATTTTCAAGTCATAATTATTTCATTGCTTCTTGTGAACACATTTGGTACACTGACCGTCAGTTCTAGGGGGGTTTGTGTGCCCAAAAAATCTTGTGACAACATACTTGAATGGAGTTATTTTCTATGCAAGATAAAAATTTCCAAGCTTTTTAAAAAGTAAATTCTCTTCAGAGTGAAGTTCTGATTCCAGTAAGTTAAAAGCTATTTTTAATACATTACCTCCAAGTAGGTTAGCTACTCGAGATATGTGATATGCAGCAAGTAAGGGCAAATTTGTGTTGCTCTATGTACATTTTTATTACTCGCCAAACATGCAAAGCAGCTCTCTGGTTGACATGATTGTCACTACCAGCTATGTGAAAATGCATGGGAATCCAAAACATGTTACTTCACAGTTATCTGTGGGCAGAAAGCAGTGCAAACAGGATCTTTTAATTTGATGGCTTTCCTGCACCTTCTGCAGGGAGAGCAGCAGAAGCAGAAACATTGATACAGACAAGGGAACTCTCAACAATTGCGTCAGTGTTTAAACCTAGGTTAACATTACTGAGAGGATTAAGTCCTTCCTAGCAGTTCAGCTGTGCAAAATACCCGTCTTATACATTAAGGTATATAAGTTGCTTAAATTCAAGGAAATAAATGGAAGTTACATTAGAAATAATAACGCACTGAAGAGAACAACATTTACAAAAAGACCCGCTCCATTCAAGTTAAAAACTGCATCTGTTCTCAGTGTTTTTTGAAAAAGTAGAAAGTTGCATGAAAAGTCACCAATGCCCCCACCTGCCAAACCCAACAAAAGATAAAACTTTGAGACATGGGTTATTACTAAATAATGGCAAGTCAACAGGTAGCACCCATCTGATGTGCTTGCTGCCAGAAAGTACTAGTCATACATACAAGATTCTTGCTTGATTCCATTTTTTCAAAATAATGGCTGCTGGGGGCAGGAAAAGTCATTATGACAGGAAAGTCGTTATGTCCCATTTAAGATCATTTTGTCAATTAGAATTAGTCTCTGACAAGATGTCCCTATGAAATCTGAGGAATACATTTGCTACTCTTGAATTCCTGATCATAAATCAACTGAACTCAGCAACTTGTTTCTTTTCATTCTCTTGTGAATTCAGGTGAAAGAAAACTGGCACAGCCTCTAAACAGACCAAATTTTGCTCATCAAGTACACACAAAAGGAGCAGAACAGGTCATTCTGATCTTATTCATTCTTATTTCAAGGAAAAAAAAATACTAAAGAGTAAAGCCTTTATGAGGAAGAAATTAGAGGATGTCTGCTGTATGCTGCTTTCTTCCTGTGTGACCTTCAGCCAGTACTTAACGGCACTATCACTTACAGCACTGCTGTAATAGCAGCATAGTAGGATCAGCGCAGCCTTCCCCTCAGCTTGAACTTTGTGAGGATAAATTATCAAAAAACCAGGCAATAACGGTGGCAGTGTAAGCATCAAGGCCATGCAAGTAATAAAAACACCTTTAACATTTTCTGCAGAAATCAGAAAACTTGTATTGCCAAGCTCATTCATTCAGCACGTTTTTCTTCAGAAAAAATATATTAAGACTTCAAAAAAAAAAAAAATATCTGTGTTAATTAAACACGCATTAAACATAGGTTATAATGAAAATTAGGATATTCTGATTTCCCATTTTAAATTTATGTTTTAAAATATTAATACATCAAGTACCAAGAAAGCAAAGGTTGGTATTCCCATCCACTCTCATGCAGGATACAAGTTTCTTTCTACAAACAGAATATAAAGACTGCTTGCAATTTGAAGCACAGAACAGTAATGAGCTGGTCTTGGCTGGGACAGTTAGTTTTCTCCATAGGAGCTATTATGGGGCCATGTTTTGGATTTGTGCTAGAAACAAGGTTGCTAACACAGGAATGTTTTAGTTACTGCAGGGTAAGTTGTGCTTACCCTGAGCCAAAGCCTTTTCTGCCTCTCACACCTCCCACCAGCGAGTAGGCTGGGGATGCACAAGTGTTGGGAGAGGACACAGCTGGGACAGCTGACCTCAGCATAAAAAGCCGGTGGAATAGTGGCTAAGGGGAGGATGTCTCAAGTGATGGCATTTATCTTCTCAAGTAACTCTTAAGTGTAATGGAGCCGTGCCCTCTTGGGGATGGCTGAACACCTGCCTGACCATGGGAAATGGTGAACGCTTTGCTTTGTTTTGCTTAAGTGCACGGCTTTTGCTTTACTTATTAAGCTGCTTTACCTCAACCCATGGCAGCTCTGCCCCTGACCCAGCCTTCAATATGTCAAAGAGAGGGCATTAGTACCTTTGTAAGTTACAAATTAGTTATATTTCACTGTCAGGATAACTAGCGTGACAACTCACTTCAGTCTCATCCTTTTCTTTAGATCTTGCTCAATTCTGCAAGTGTCTCAGAAACCAGAGGTTTTGTTCTTTAAGTATAATGTTGTACTAGGTTATTCAAATACTTTCATATCATGACACAGTAGCATATAGCTCAATAGGAATTATTACCCACATATTTACCAAGCTTTTTGGTAGAGTTTGGCAGCTGAGTTTTAGTGTTTCATGATGCACCAGTTATTTTACTAGAAGTAAATGATTTAGCTAATCTAAGGTTAGCTTGGACATTTCTTCACTCCCTTTGCTAAACACTATTCTAACTAATGTATTGCCATCCCTGATATTTTCACACCACTGTTATTTACTTGTATTTCTCTCCTTATAACTGCAAAACTAAATAACTACATTTATATATAAATTGATTATTCAAAAGTCAGATCAGCCCTGCAGTGAAACATGTTTATTCCACTTTTGTGCATGGAATATAAATCTTTTCCTAATTCAACTCTGACTGGAGTCATTACTCTACAAACTCATCATCATTATAAGTTTACCTATGCCTCTAATGAGGTGAGGCGTTTTCTGTGAGAGGCATTTAATAAGTTCCTTTAAACATTAGTATACAGATCAGAAAATAGAAAAAAATACCAGGGTTGCTTATTCCAATAATATCAAATAGTCTATTCCTTTTGTTTGCCTTTACAAATTTACAAAATTATGATAAATAAGATACCCATTAATTTCATTTAGTTTTACCCACTAAGTGTGTTTCTAAACAGAAGAGAACCCCTCTGAAAAATATCCTATCATGATTTGCTTATTGTCCAATCATGGTAGCTTTTCCTGTTAGAAGTATCTGCTTCTTTACTCCCCTCCATGTAAATGATCTACATGGCAAATTTAATTTGAATTCTATCCTGTTAAAGACTATTAATGTATTTTACATATGAAACAACACATTTTAAGATGTGGAAAAAGAGCAAAACCGAGTTTAGAGCTATGCTATTCCCTTTCTACAGGAAAAAAAAAAAAAAGATTTGTTAACATAATAATATCTTATTACATTCAGTCGAACAGCTAAACCCTCACAATTCTCCAGCCCCAGTATGTTCCTACTGAGTGCTTAGTACGGAAGACAACTTCTCAAAATACATGTTTATGAATAATAATTTAAAGAAACTAAGAAGACAACCAGCTTAAAACACGGGGGAAGGGGGAATCTGTATAATTGCAGTTTAAAATACTTTTAATTTATGTCATATGAGTTTAAGATTTGGAAGGAAAGAAACATCGACTGCACTTAAACCCGCTGTCCTTTTCAATATATTTTTTGTTAAACAATCAGCAACCATTTAGAGTGAAATGGCTTCATTTGATTTGATATAAAATTAAAAATGTACCCTCATGCAATAGGGACTGATACGGAAGTGTTACAAGCTTAAAGCTACAACAAGGATTAACCATTCGAAGTCTTAAAAATAACACTAAGAAAGATACATACTGCTGTCCTGTCCTTTTAGATGCTTATTTAACTTCTTAAAGATCACACTACTGATTTAAATCTATGCTTTTTAAATCCAAATTCTCATAGTTTGTTTCTAGTGCTCCTCTGAAGTTAGAATAAAACAGCATGAGCAAACCCAGATATATCTGGGGCAAAAGTTAAGCTAAAACAAAGCTAAAAATCAGCATTTTAGAGCCTCAGGTTAACATAACCTAATGTGACAAATGAAATTAAGTACTTTGATTTGTTCTTAGCCATTTTTACACCAGCTCCAGACTAAATAATTAGACCTACACAGCCTAATTACAAGCTAATGCCAAAAAAAAGCCCACACAGAAACCTCACCAAACCCTTCTAAACCTATCTTGGCTTCTATTATATAAGAAATTGACATTATTCATGCATTCAGAAGCAGAGAGGTGTTATATATAAAATAACATATCACAAAAATAATATTAATAAGCGTATCTGCATTAATTTTAGAAGTCAGACAGGTAAAAATATTTTTGTGTATTTCAAATAATTCAAGAGTCTTACCTTTTGATGGTAATCATAAACACAATTTTTTGTCTAAAAAACCATGTTCTTAGTTTCATAAATAATGATTTTCCTAGATATGAAATACAAAATTATGTCTTATTTAAACAAACTCAACCTGCAAAGATTTACAACTTAATAGAAAAGCTTCTGTCTCTAGAGCTGTATCATGGAAAATTAAATGCATCAATCCTGAAGAATGTTCTTCTTTTTCACTTCAAATTCTACCAGAGTCAGGAAAAAAGTTTCCAAGTAATTAGACAAGTTTTGTATATCTATCACTGTTAATAACCTGAGTCCCAGTGTGCTATATAAGCAAATCAACGAAATGAAAAAACTCTACCAGCAGCTAAAGGAAAGAACAGCTTCCTTCAGCAACTTCCTGAAGTTTGCTTTTGGAAGACTGAGGCGTTTCTCTCTCCTTTCCCACCAGCTTTCTGCAGGTACCTTTCACCAGGTCTTACACTTGGGAACACAATCCTTAGTAGCAGGTTTGGAACTCTTCCCCCCTCTTCTTCATTTCTTACAAACTGGATTCATTCTAATTGTCCTCTATTCTACAGGTTTAACAACGTGCCTGAAAAGCAATATAACCTCTGAAGTGCCCCACTCACTTATATAGCCTAAGTTGATCCAGAATTCCAACTCTCAAAGAAGCTCTCTTGGAAGAATAGCACATAAGAGATCACATCAACAAAGTAAGTATGAAGCACAAGCAGCTGTATGGCGTTTAAAGCTTTGGTGCATCTGGCATGAGGATAGGCTGAGAGAGTTGGGATTGTTGAGCTTGAAGATAAGGTTCAAGGGGGATGGTATTAATGTGCAGAAATGCCAGGCGGAGGGACTGCAGAAGACAGAGTAAACTCTTCTCAGTGACACTCAGTGTAAACACAACAGAGAATTGGAACACACTGAAACACAGGAGACTCCACTTAAACTTTAAAAATCCCCTCCTGTTTTACTGTGAGGGTGGCAAAACACTGGAGCAGGTTGCCCAGAGTACCCATCCTTTGAGGCATTCAAAACTCATGTGGACAGTCCTGAACAACCTGCTGATCCTGCTTGAGAAGAGGCTGGACTAGATGAACTGCAGAGGTGTCTCCCTGCCTTAACAATTCCATGATAAATACATCACAGAACTGTTAGGGCTAGAAGTTAGCTCTGGAGGTTATCTAGTCCAACTCCCCTGCCCAGGCAGGGTCACTTAGGGCAGGTTACACAGGAACGTGTCCAGGCAGGTTTCGAATGTCTCCAGACAAGGAGAATCCACAACTTCCCTGGACAGCCTGTTCCAGTGCTCTGCCACCCTCAGTGTAAAGAAGTTCTTTATGTGGAGGTGAAACTTCTTGTGTCTTAGTTTATGGTCACTGCTCCTTGTTGTGTTGCCGGGCAGTACTGACAAGAGTCTGGCACCATTCTCCTGGCACCCACCTTCGAGATATTGATATGCATTATCCTCTCAGTCTTCTCTAGCCTAAATAGGCCCAGCTCCCACAGTCTCTCCTCATACGAGATGCTCCGGAATCCTGACCTCCAGTAGCTCTTCGTCTTGTACTGAGGAGCCCAGCACTGGACACAGTACTCCAGATGTGGTGTCATCAGGGTTGAGTAGAGGGTCAAGGGATCACCTCCTTGACCTGCTGGCCACACTCCTCCCAATGCACCCCAGGATACTATTGGCTCTCCTGGACACAAAGGTGTGCTGCCAGCTCATAGTCAACTTGTCAACCACCAATAATACTTCCAGGTCCTTCTCAGCTGAACTGCTTTTAAGCAGGTCAGCCCACAAGCTGTACTGGTACTTGGGGTTCTTTCTCCAAAGGTACAGTACCCTGCACTTGCCCTTGTTGAGCCTCATTAGGTTTCTCTCTGCCCGATTCTCCAGCCTATCAAGGTCTCAAATGGCAGCTCAGCTTTCAGGTGTGTCAGCCACTACCCGCATGTATCATCAGCAAACTTGCTGAGAGTACATTCTATCCCTTCATCCAGGTAGTTGATAAGGAATTAAAAGAAAATTACAAGGGTTTCCACAGGAGAAAAAAAAAAAAAAAGAAACAAAACAAAACAATAAACCAAGGCCCTCCAAAAAAAAAAAAAAAAAAGAGAAAAAACACCTCCCTAATTCCTGCTTCCTCAGAAAAAAATAAATCCCCTCTGCCCCCCCCCACCAAAAAGAACCCACCAAACACAGCAAAACCTCCATAAATGCAACCCTCTCTAGAGAAGCAAAATTTGCCTGAAACCCAGCATATTTCCTAAATCCCAGTATACTTGTATAACAATCATTGGGCATCACGAAAGACAGATGTGAGGAAAACATATTTCCACATCTGAAAACAACATTCCATGCTTTCTAAATAAAGTGCTCATATGAGTCACGGAAATCAATCACACATGCTCCTTTTCTTACTAAAGAAAGATCTAGGCTCTCTATATAAGGATTACTCTCTCCTCCCCATGCCCCAAAGCTTAAAGGTCTAGTTTCATCATCTTTGCTTTCAAAGTAACTCACCTCACTTAGAGCTATAATACAAAGAATAAATGACATAAATGAAATACCATGTGCCAGCTGATTATATCAGTTTCATTTTTTCCCCTTTTTTTTATAAAAACATTTGAAGACTTTTGACCTTTTTATCCTGTTTTGATTGATAGAGTAAATTGCACCCTGGGGAGACAAAAAAGAAGAAGCAAGAGCTAAATCACAGTGGCAAAGCAAAAGATTGCATGCAGTTTGGCGAAAGCACTTTACAACAAAGCAGATGGATGAAAAAACAAGACATTTTTCTGAAGTCTAGCTGACACGATCTGTACTGATTCACTGTTGGAAAGCAATTACCAAAAATATCAATACAATATGAGTATTTGTAAAACATTGCACCTATTTTTTTTTCAAACACCTCTGTTAGGAAAATTTACTGTTTTTTTCCTCAAGAGGTGCTTATTGCAACGATCACCCATAACTTTCCGTATGTTTCTGCTACCTCAGTGTATGGTGCTGTGTATTTCAGAAAGAAAGGAGAGCCTTCAAGAATTCATAAAGTGAAGCAGCACTAGTTAGATTACAGGAGTACAGCAGAACCAGTTCTGAAGTTCACTGTATATAACTATCTTACCCATGCCTTTTATCTTCCTTATAAAGAGCTAACACGTACACTGGACAAAGGTTTTTCAGAGGAAGTGGAAATACTGAAATAAGAATTAGTCATAGGACTTCTGTTTCAAAGTAGAGCCTCAATTGTTTTCCACACTACTTTCATGTCCTCCCAGTATCCAACATTATCTTAATGATACATGGAGGATGAAAGTCATTGCATAACCTTTCAACTGCTCCTGCATTCTCAGGAGAAAATGATACTTTTGCACTAGCTATTGGGCTTTCATTCACAGATGTTCGTAAGGAGAGGGTACGTGTATGGATGTGGATAGTATGTGACAACATCCTGGTTTTAGTTGGCATACCATACTGCTAACCTAGCTATAGCTGGATTGAAAGGCAAGTGGAAAAAATAATGCTCTTTTCTACTAAATAGAAGTTTACCTGGCAGTCCAATGTTTACATAATGCAAGTCTCCTCACATGCATTAAGCTCAGAATATATTTTTAATGTCCAACTCCCTACCACACTTCCAACATTTTTAAACCCATGCTGACCTTCCAGTTACTGCAACTGATACTACTTAACAACTGAACACAGCCTTTGATATCTTCAGGAGAATAAACATCAGTACTCTGTAAAGACTTTCTGCACTTCACTCCCCTTATCAATTCAGTACTTACTCTTCCCTCCCCAACCCACCAGAGATGCTTAAGTAACCCCTACATGACCCAACATCTGCCTAACTCAGTTTTAGAAGGACGACATTACCCCTATAAACCATTCTGTCCTACTTAAAGATACAGCCACAAAAGCTGTCATCTCTTGGTGGGATTTCAGTTAAGTAAATCAATGTTTCAAGGTTTGTGACCATCTGGTGAGACGATAAAACTTCCTTGCTACAGCAGAGAGGAAATATGTACCACTGAGGTGCACATACTTACCACAGAATCATAGAAGCATAGAATAATCAGGGTTAGAAAGGACCTTAAGATCATCTGCTTCCAACCCCTCTGCCATGGGCACAGATGCCTCACCCTGGACCATGTCACCAAAGATTTCGTCCAACCTAGCCTTTAACACTGCCAGGGATGGAACATTCACAACTTCCTTGGGCAACCCATTCCAGTGCCTCACCACCCTCACAGTAAGGGACTTCTTTCTTATATCTAACCTGAACTTCCCCTGTTTAAGTTTGAACCCACTACCCCTCACCAGCATCCTTGTAGGCCCCAGTACAATGCCTCTTGAGTGAAACAAGTTCTTCACTCTCAAGCAACTTGGCAAGACCATCCTGAAAGGAAGAAGCTCAGGCTATGGCTACTCAAAAGCAGAATTCATGCTATGGCCACCTTGACTTTTTGGCACACCAAGAGAACTATACTTAAACTAGAAGGCCTGTCTGCAGCTCAATTGACCAAGTC
>JBCJKH010058523.1:0-13639 GCA_039877255.1 Loriculus beryllinus
TCTTTTTCGGTATAGATGTTTTAAACATCAAACTCTTTATAACATCTCTTGGTGTCAGGTTGGTCGTGCCTCCTGAGCTTCCAAATGAAATTAGTATTCTGTGGAAAATGACCCGATATTTCTTCTTTGATTCCTACTCTACAGCCTACCTCAATCTTTTGAAGTGTGCTCACTCAGGTATCAAAATTGGCTAAGTTATTAGTAAAGTCGTATTTAACAGTTGAGTTTTAAAGATTGTAGAATGGCCTTTCTGCATTTAAGTTTTATTACCCTACAGAAGAAAGACCCAAATTAAATATGTGTTAATATAATAGAATACATTTTATGTAATAATTCCTAACAGAAATTTGAGTGATTAATAAAAATCAGCTTCAGATTATGATAATTTTCTGTTGTTTACTCTTGAAGGTACCTCCTAATTAATTGTCTCAAACCTTCATTGAGAGATACTTTACCACAAGTGCTGTGATCAAGGAAAACTAAGACTGGAATACTCACTTTGATGCTGCTGCTGTCCTGAGAGCTACTCATTTGGTCCTATACCAGCAAATGATAAGAACTTTTTTCCTGATGAGGCAACTGGGTCACTTCATTTGAAGCCATTGGCCTGAAATTACAAATGAAAACAGAGGATCTGGCAACAGTATAGGGGCTCTCATTAACTTTGGACTAGAATAAATACAGAAGATAAAACACTAGAGTAGTTTAAATTAAGGAAAGAAAAAAAAGATAAAGTCAACTCTATAACTAAGGTGTAAGTGGCAACAGTTCACATAGTTTTATACAGGGGTGCTATAAATAGTATACTGAAAAGGAATTACAGATCATGGGTCCAAGCAGATAGGTCTTGTGTCAAACAGGAAGGAAAGGAAGTGCCAGCTGTGGTAGAAAGCTCTGGGATGATCTTGGTTCTGGTGGGTACGTGTTTTCTTTGCTTCATCCTCCCTTCTTCCTTGCTCTGCTCCCAGACAATTAAAGAATATTGCAGGTAATGTGTTCTGACTACTGATGTCTTTTGCTTGTCTTCCGTAGCCCTGGATGTAGGAAAAAGAGGCTCTGGAATAACCAGTAGTATGAAACACAAATGTCTTTGTTAAATTTGCTTATTTGTATCTATTTAGAAATAAATCATTAACTGTCTGAGTTTTTGTTTTTTCTCAGATGGATCTTTCTGTGGGGGCATATTCAGATTTCCTGAGGGAGGACTACTGTCAGAAGTATAGAAAAGTGTTTAATGTGGGATTTTTTTTCTCTCCACTCTCCTAATGCACTGTTCCACAATGGAGCAGAAGGCTGTTAGATTCTTGCTAATAATGCAGTTCTAGTGACTGTGCAAAGAAATGTCAAAATGTTAATATAGTCATCAGGAGCTCCTGGGCTGCCTCAGCTATTTGAATCGATTTCAGAGAGTTCTGATCAGAGGAGCAGTTCCTTGCTCTGAGTGTGAATGTGCTTTATTCTCCATGAAGGCATTTTGGAGCTTCCTTTTTCCTTCCTAAAGATGCAGTCACCAATCAAAACAACCCCCATTTCCCCTCCTCACCCACACACCTGCTCTTGGTTTCTCTGCTGCTCCATGATTGTCGTTGTGCCATTATGGTTGCTGCTTCTTGCCACAAGGGAACTGGGTGCGCAAACCCAAGGTAATTTAGGGGACATGGCAGACAGACAAATGTAATTGCTTGAACGTTCATTTTGGCCAGTGTGGATATGCTAATGTACAGGCATTGAAACAAAAGCTTTCATATATTTCAGGATGAAGAATGGCCAGTGCCTGGATTTCCAAATGGATGTGAAGAGCAGGACCTCTGAGCCGCCTCATGCCACCTCTTTCTGCCAGAGCGGGAAGCTCAGCAAGTCCCGTTTCAGAGGATACAGACGTGCGAGCAGCCACCAGCACCTCCTCGGTGAGCAATTTGGTCTGTTTAGTGCATCATCATTTTATTACCCAACATAATTTAAAGTTTCCTGGGCAAGTTCATTAAAAGATATGGGTTTTGCTATAATGAAAAAAAGAATATAAATCATCTTAGCTATGGAGAAATGGTGGTGATTTCCTACATCTAATTGTATTTTGCTTGGAGATGTAAATGGACAGTGCTTCCCAGAAGAAAGCTTGACCCCACACAAGCTATACTGGAAGCAATTTTGGGATTGTAGTTTGTGTTTTATGAAATGATTGTCTGTTACATAAAAATTTCAGTTTTCAGAAAATCTATAAAATTGGCCAGAAAGAGATACATTCTACTTCTTTCAGTTTTGATTTCAATTGGTTTAGATGAAAGGCCTTTTTGTTGTCTTACGATTGCTGCATCAACCTTACTGCTTGAGAGCCATATATTTATAGTCTGTAGATCTGAAAACAGCACCGAAGTCTTGTCAAAGTATTTTGTTTGGTGTTTCTGATGTGGTGTCTTTGCTGTGTTGGAAAATGTCTTAAGAGAGCTTACTTGCTTCAAGGGCAAAAACATTGGACAATGGTTTGAGAACACTGAGAGAGGAAAAGCAGCAAAAGCTGCTGCTGCTGTATCTGATTTTCCAGAGCATCCCTTTCAGTGGTATTATTGGGTCCCTGGGACACCCCATGAGTTCTGTTACTCTTCTGCAGTTCCCTTCTGGTTGTTTTTTTGTCTCTTCCTCTCAGGACACTTTTGACCATCTGTGGGTTAGGGAGAATATGAAAACTCCTTTCTGTGTCCAAGATCAATAGCTTGAAAAGCAGAGAATGACAAGGCACTAATCATCTTTCCCAGCAGGCGTCATTAATTTCTGACGTGCTTCAGCTGCTTCCCTTTGAAGTTCCCTTCCCAGTTTTGTATTTTAATATTATTTTGTTCATCAAGTGTCCAAGATTTGGGCTTCCTCCCTTCCAGCCATGTGTCCTGCAGTAGGCTGGGGCCGGCAATGGCTCCTCTGGAGCCTGTGCTCTTTGGATGAGGGTGGTCCAGAGCACTTCTTGAAAAGCTCTCCCAGATCCTGGAAATCTGAAGCCAGTTGAGATGTTTCCCAAAGCAGCCCAGCCGCGCTGGGAAGTGCTGCTGCTTTTCTGCCTGAGTCCTGGGTTTAGAAAAGAAGGAAAAGGGAGGGGGAAGAAAAAAGCCAACCAACCAGTCACTTAACGTGGTTTGGTTCCTCAGCTCCACTCCAACTGAATAAGAGTGACTGAGACAAGCTCCATCCCCACAACCATCTCCTTTTGATGTGATAACTCAGACATTCCAGCAGTGCTGAATTCAAGAGTATTATTTCTAAAGGTACCAGGTCACCCATAAATCCACCTTCTCTCTCTTCCTGCTCCTGCTGCACTCCACACCAACACTGAGGGCTGCTGTTGCTACAGCATTAGTCACAGGAGAAATTACATGATAGGTGTGTAAACGGGCTCCCTGAAATTCTGAAACTACACAAATTAAACCTGTTGCTTTTGCAAGTATGACCATAGTATTTGTAATGAGGAATGGGTGTTGTGGTATTGGCTCACTCGGAGATGAACATGCCAGCAGATCAGTGTGGATATGTACACGAGCCTCAGCATTGCTTCCAGTCGTATTTGACCAGAATTGTCTACTACATCTTCGTCACTTGAAGATGTGCACTGTGTGCAAGCCATTGATGGCTGACTCGTAACTGATTGTTGCTCGATTTGCAGGTACAAATGGACACATGCTTGCATTTCCTGCTTTGCACAGACACAGTTGTAATGATCAGATGTTGAAAGTGTGTTATATTGCATGTGAAGATCAAAAATGCAGGCTACTCTTGTAAGATCCCCACTGAATGCTGGGTAAGGAAGGCATCCATAATCTGTTGCCAGGAGATTCCCGTTTGAAAACAGGACCTGGCCATTATTTGTATTTAATATACTGGATTTGCATATTTTTTTGACCACTTCTGGCTGCTACAGAAGTGCTGAGGCTCTGTGAGAAGGTCTGTTTGCTTCATTTCTGCAGCGTTAGGATGGAATTGAGATGTAATGAGGAAGCTTGAGCTGGCACAGTTTCTTACCCAAATGTATCGGCTTATGGGTTTCTGGGCATCTGTGCTCAATGTGAAGCACCTGCTCATGGAAGGTGTGTGCTGTAAAGGCTGGATGATGGCCGAGTTGGAAAGGAAGAGTTCTCACATTTAAGAAAAAATACCTGTTGAAGGCACAGCAGTGAGCAGTGCAGCACATGGCTGTATCACGCATAGGAAGAACAGGGGTGGGAAGGAAGTCTCTACAGCAGAAGAGAAATGTACACAGGGAATTAGAACATTCTGTCATGATTGCAGAAAACTGCTCATGTGCAGAACAGAGGAGAGTGGTTCCCTCTGTGGTTCTGGAAGTGTGAAATGCATATTGTGCTGTCTCTTGAGGGTGGCACACTTACAGAGCAGTTGAATTATAACAGTAGACTTCAGTGAGGCTAAAATTAAGTAGATACAGCTGTAGACACTTTCATAAAAGAGAATCTCACAGGAAATAAGTCTGTTGGGAATCCAAGCCTTGATTTTAGTTACTACTGAATGCAGTTTCTCCTGATCTTGCTGGAGATACCTGGTTGTCAAACTGAGCATAAAAATTACACTTCGTTTAATCCATTCTGCCTTGATGCTCTCTCATCCATCACATGTAAAGAGGCTCTTCCTGTTGTTTCTTCTCAGCCCTTCCTCACAGCAGAGGTGCTCCATCCCTCTGATAATTTTTGTGGTCCACTCTGGCCCCTCTCCAACGGGTCCATGTCTTTCCTGTTCTGAAGACTCCAGAGCTTGACACAGGAGTGCAGGGGGGTGCTTCCAGAGCAAACCAAAGCAGAACCACCTCCCTTGACCTGCTGGCCACGCTCCTCTGCCTGCAGCCCAAGACGCAAGTGCACATTGATGAGGCATGGCCAGTTGTTTACCCACCAGTACCCCCAAGTCCTTCTCCTGAGGGCTGCTCTCAGTTCCTCCATCCCCAGCCTGTGCTGATACTGGGGGTTGCCTCAACCCATGTACAGGACCCTGCACTTGGCCTTGTTGCACCTGATGGGCCCCTCTTGAACCTGTCCAAGTCCCTCTGGATTGGGTCCAGCCCGGGCTGCTTGGGTGAGATTTGTTTAAGATACTGAATAGTTTCAAGCTGCTTTTCTTCTTTTTTTTTTTTTCCTTTTTTTTCTTCTGTCTACTTTTCTCTGCCATCACAGCTTTTCTGTTCCTGTTTTTGTGGCTTTTATGGATGAAGCTGTAGCCTCAGTGAAGTCAGTGAGAGTAGGGTTTCATCACACCCACAAAAAGGATGGTTCGTGGTCCACTCTCCTGTATAAATGTTTCATTGAATCTGTAGCCATTGTATTAAGCTGCATTTTCTCCCTGAATGGTTTTAAAATGGTTGGCAACAGACAATTTGGGGCCCTTCAAATCTCACCCAACCCCCCAAATAAAATGAATGTTGTTATTGAAGCTTTTGTATGGAAAAATAATGCTAAAAATGGCTTTGAAAAACTATGAATGTAGAAATGTATGAGGTTTTCCGTATGGTTGTTTAGTGCCTTTATCTTGTGCCTGGGAATGCTATTTTGGATGCATGTGTGAAATGGCAGGGGCTCCCCCCATCTCTTTCCTTCTTTTGGAGAAAGAAGCTTTGCAAAAAGAAAGGAGATAAAGGGAGGGCTGCAACAGTGTAAGGGACAGGTGATGGAGTGCTAATGCTGGCATAGGGACAGATCTGTCTTTTATTTATGGCTGGCTGAAGTGCATTGCGGGTATCCCTCTGTAAGGCAGTGTCTGCTTGGCACAAGATCTCCCCAGCGCTCATGAAATTTAAGCACATGAAGATAGATTTCTTTCTCTTCTTCACCTTTCCCCCTTCTTTTGAAACCTGAAGGTGTTGACTGGGGGCTCACTATAGCATAGTAGTATGTTACCACCCATTCACACCTCTACTTGTCTTCTGTCCTCACCTCCTCTCACACTTCTCCTGCTGTAATGATGTGTCGCAGGAATAAATTGTGTTGCACAATGAATGCGAAGAAAGAACAAGGGGGTATTTAAACGCTGAGAAATAGGAGAACTAGTGTGGAAAGAGAGAGAGGGAAGTGCTTTTGGCACGTGATGCTGGTAGTGGATTATAACTCAAGCTAGATGACTGCTGCATCGAAGTGACTGTAATGTTCATTTAAATGCTGGAAGCCGAGTTTAACAGGGAGGTGTTGGGAAGCCCAGCGATTGGGGTGCTGCTTGTGAGTTTGGGAGATCAGAGTTTTGCTTCTCTGTTTTGCTGAAGGAATAGTATGAAAAAGGAAAGCTTTTCTGTCTGTCTAGTTTGGCGTGTTTTCCCTGAGGTGTGTTTCCCACTGAGGTCTGTACCCAAAGCAGGTCTGGGGCAGGTGCTGCTCAAATGTGGAACCTTAAAAATCCTACTCAGATCCTGGAGGTTTTATTTTCCTTAGTGTGAGTGAAAAGACTTTCCAAGGAGAAAGATGAACTGGAATAAACACAGAGCATTTCAGCCATGCCATTGTAAAATTTGCTTTTAATTCCACGTCTCTTTGGGAAGATGATGCCTGTTGGTCACCCTTTGCATGAGAGCCGAGGCTGTGCTTTGCATTCAACGACGCAACCAGACACAGGCAAGTTTTGCATTCCATGTGCAAACCTCCTTTGCTTGTGCCTTGGAAGCTGGTGCTGTAAGGGATGGCACAGAACTTTATTGTTTTCTTTCCAATTTGGTTAAATTTCAGTGAGCTCACAATCTGAAATGATGGCTCACCCTTAAAGAGCTGCTTGTACTTGACAAGTGTGTGGCAGTGCTTCATTAATTACCCACAGCCCTCCCTAGCCCAACCTCACTTAGGTAGAAGATTTGTTCAGTGCACATAATTATCTCTCTGTCGTTCCCTCTCTTGTATTGATTCATGTGGAAAATATGATTAAAACATGAACATCTACAAATGATTCTGAATAACAAGAGAGGAAAGGCCATTGTTTTTTTGCACTGACTATACTAGATTACTATAATTACAGCTGAATGGTTCTGTGTTTCTCTGGTCCCTCACAAGTCTGAACGCTCATTCGCAGCCTCAATGTACTGTTTAAAAGTAGAGATGTTTAAAAGCAATATCCTCTTAAGGATGTTCCTTTGACCCATTAAGAACCTTTACCTTGGCACTTGGACATGTAATCTCTGGCAGCAGGTCATGTGAAGAGGGGGTAAGGATAGGGAAAGAAACACCAGCCCTGCAGACATCTGTTGTGTTTCCTGGGCCAAGCACGGAGGGGAGGCTGTGCCAGCTGGGCAGCCGCTCCTGCAGCTTGCAGTCGGTTTGCTTCTGGTGCCAGCGGTAATGATGTGGCCTTCCCGCGGAGTGGGTGGCACTGCCAGATTCCTAATGAGAACCCACGAGCAGCAGCAAAAGGGGAAGGGGTCATTTCTTGCCACCCCCCCCATGTCTTCATCTCTGCTCCCGGTGGGTTTGTGAAGCCTCGGTTTTACTTTGCCCAATGGAGAGCAGTGGGGCAGGGCCCTGCCTGCTCTTGCCTTCATGTCAAGTTAAACAACTGGAAATTCTGCTCAGCTGAGCCCCTCAGGAAGGCTGGTTCACCCTGCTGGGGGTGTGGAGATGACAGAACAAATTTCACACCTCATCCATTGTGCGCAGTGGGTTCACTTGGTTGCTCTTGCAGCTGGTACAGACTCCTAAGACAGGGCATCATTTTCCTCCTCTGGTTTGGGCTACATTGGAAGAGCCTCGTTCAGAAGGCAAGAACACGGTATGGATTTTTCCACTGGCAGCCCTTGCTTTCTCTTAATATGTTATAAATACTACCCAAGAGGTCCTGTTTTCTCCTGAATACCTTCAGGTCACTTTTTGGTCAGTTCTGGATTAACTGGCTGATTTGGGGACCCTTGAAAAGGTTCTGGCAGCTGAGGCTGAGAACTGATTGCACTGTAATATTGTTGGGATGGAGTGTTGCTGGTGTGGGTGTATTGTGCCCGTGTCCTCTGAGCAAACAAGCCTGGCAGCAGGCAGGACACAGAGGCACAGCTTGGGAAAACCAGAGCCAAGTCACACAAGACAGCCTGGGAGTGCTGTGACCACCCCTCTCAGAGGGTGGCACTTCCCAGGAGCTCCGTTGTAAAGGAAGGAATGGCAAGTGGGATGGAAGCTGGAGTAGCAGTTTTCCAGATAAGGTTTTATGTAATTCTCCTCTGCTGCATCCTCCCCCACCTTGTTTTTCTTAGGATGGGGCCTTGTAGAAACTTATTATAGATCCGTTTCTCTCTGCTTACTTGAAGGAGGAATGGGATTAGTTGAAGCAGGCAAATGCAACCTGCAGACCTTGACCTGAAGAGTTCAGCAGGAATTGCAGCCCTGAGCCTGAAGTGACTGCTGCTCACTAAAGATGTGCAGCACTTTTTTGCTGACATGAAACAGGGCTTTCAGCCTTCTCTTGTCGGGTTTTGAGTAGCAGACCTGGAACTCGGGCTGTGCAAACTTGCTTATGAATCAAAACTGAAGAGAGCCCCGTGACCCTTTGCCAGCTGCAATTTCTGACTTTTCTTTGGCTTTACCTTTAATTTGCTGTTAGAAAACCTACGATCAAGTTCTAGCCTGTGAGCCAGAAGTAGCCAACTAATCAGCAGCCTCTCTCATCACCTGATTAAATGAAATCCTTCATCCCATCCTGCCTTTTGATCAGTAATGCAATCTGATGCATATTCCAGTAATTGTGAATGTAGAACAAGGAGTCTTCTGCCAGAAGTATTTTAACACAGCTGCACTGCCACTGCAAATAGCACTGGATGAGCTGACCTATGTGATGGGAGGGAAAGTCTCTTCTTGATGTTTCTCTTACTGTGAGCCAGTAAATATCTTCTAGGTAGCACACTATGTTGGTTCTTTTGATTTGAATCCTGTAAAACAAAGCATTGCCAACTCTCTTTTTGGGAATCTACTGACAAGGATATAGTATTTAGAATAACTAGCTCTTAAATCCCAGGAACATATGCATGGATACAAGTGAGTAGGAGCTGGAAAGCTGGAAAAAAAGTCCAGGTTTGGGCAACAGACAGGGGAAAAAACCCGAAGATTTTCTGAGACACAGTGAATATGTATCTTCTGTTTGGTAATACAGTATCCATATAATGGCTCTGAAATGGCCACAGTTAAAGTTTATGCTACATTAGGAAAGCAAAGTGGTTTACATTGAAACTTAATAGAAGTCAATTGTGTTTGAAACATCTGATGCAGAAATAAAACACCTTATGTTTTATGGGAGTGAGAAGCTGCATATTTGGCACTCGTTCTTCTCTCTAAACACGTGTGTGCTCTCTCTATCTGTTTGAGATAATCCAGATCTGGCTCCTGCCCAGTCCTTCTTCCTAACCAGAATTACGCGAGACGTGCTGAGCTCCCCTTGCACACACAGATTAATGTGTGAGAATTAGTTGGCATCTTTGACAAATCTTCCACAAGAGCATTATTAACAATGGATATTTTTTCTTTCATCAGCGTGATCGTTCGGGAAGACCTTGTCTGTTCCTCCACTTGTCTGTTCCCTCCCCCTCCTCCCCATATATTTGCTGTTACTTAATGATTTCTTGAATGCAAACTTCAAACTTTGGAAATCCACATCAGAGTAGAAGCTATAGGACTGCTGTTACTGTGAGCCACTCACCTACACAGCCAGGAACTGCAGCTTTCACTGACAGACGTGCTCTATTTAGTAGATAGATATGGTTGTGAGCTGGTCCTCCACTTGAACATCGTTTCCTTGTGGACATCTTCCAATGCTTGCTGCTGCTTCCACTCAACTAGATGCTTATTTTCCTATGTCTCTACTTTACAGGCGTGTTTTTTTTATGTTTTTGCATTCAGTCTGACATGTGAACCTCTGTTCTTTGCTGCATTAGGTGCATGTGAGTGCTGTCACCTCCAGAGTGCAGGAGCATCCAAGTGCAAGCTAGTGGTTACCAATACTAATGCGTTTCTGCTCCCTTTTTCTGCTCAGGATTCGAAAATCAATTCAATTAGCTATTGAAGTAGCTTGTTTGGTAGATGAGTTAGGATTTGGATTGTATGACAAGAGGAATACTTTGTGCCTACAAGGTTATGCAACAAGCCTACAAAAGAACTGAAAATAACAATGAGAACTCCAGATCTCTCACTATTTCTTCATACTTCCTTCCTTTAAATTTGACAGTGTCTTCACTGGGAGCGAGTAGCATAGTTTATCCAATCACATGTGGATTTTAGGTGTAAACCAAGTTACTTGACAAATTTAAGTAAATGACTTGTTTTCATTTTCTTGTCTAAATGTAGGTAAGATAGTAATTGAAAAATTATAACTGTTAACAGTCAAAAAAGACAAAAAAGAATGAGCTTGTCAGTCACAGTTAAGATTATATGTATTTAGCCAAATCTTTAATTTTAAAATACATTAGATATCTTCAAACATATTATTTTAAAATATCAATTAACTTTTGCTGGAAAATTAATCTGAAATATTTTGTTTAATAGATGCTTATTTTGTGTACTAACAGAAGGTGAACGCCTTTCAAGGGTGTAAGTTCTGTAGAGGTGACAGATATTAAACTTAGCATCACTTCCTATGCTTCCAATATATTTTAGGTAGATGTTAAGATAAAACTGAAGCTTTGAGCAGGTGTTAGTTTTGGGTTTGGGTTTTTTTGGTAACACAAGAATGATTTATTTTGCAACTTTCAGCTTTTCCACTTCCGTCCTTACTCGTCCATCTCTTTCTGTCTTCTTTTCAACAACTCCAAAATGAACAAGGAAATGAAATGAAAAGAACTCCCCTATGTTAATGCACATTCAAATTTGAACACGCAGCATAAAAAAAGACAGTGGTGTAGTTAAACGTCAGTTCTACATGGCTTTTCTCAGTATTCTTCCTAAAGCCTCAGTTCTTGTCATTTCTAGAATTAGATGCATGTCTGGTCTGCCCCGGTGGAAAAGAAAATTTAGGAACTTGAGCAACAATAATGATTTAAAACTAGAAGACAAGTGACTGTTAGTTCAAATTTGATATTTCTGTTTATTTATTTATTTATTTTAGACTAGATTTGTGACCTTTAAGTGCAGAGCTGTGATTTTTGGGCGCACAGATTTGACAGTCCTGCAGTAACCTGAAGTGGGAGGCCATTCCTGGTAGGGAAGACTGACCCAAACACCCCAGTTGTGCCACAGTGTGTAAAAGTGAAACTTAATACTGCCTTGTGCCAAAAGAGAGAGGCAGACAGACAGACACAGGACAGGCTGTGCTCCCAGAGTCCCCCCTTCCTCTGCTCTCCTTGGACATATGGTCAGCTCCTGTGTCAGCCTCGCCTCAGGGCGGCTGGCTTGGGGTGCTGGGATGTGGTGGTCCCGCAGCTGGCTATCACCAGTGCTGCTGTCAGCAGCAGCCACTAGCCCGGAGCACACACTGCTCCTGTGCACAGGAAAAGCCAAGTCCCAGCGTGGTTCCCTGGCCCAATCTGTTGAACACAGTAAGTCTCCCTGAGCAAAAAGCTTTTGTCTTTGGTCCCCTTGATCATACTGACACACTGATAATTACAAATACATCTCATGTATGATGTCTGTCGAATTCATACAGCAGTGCAGACTTTAGTGTTTCCTGGTGCTTTTAAGTTCCCAGTGTTAGCTTTGCATTCATCTAGGACAGTCTATCTCTTCCCTTCACCACTGCAGTTGCAGTATGGCAGGAAATCCTCTCTTTTGGGTCCAGTCATCACTGTCTCCTTCTTTCTCTTCTAGCCCCACACTTGAGCAATCTTGTTCCTTGATTGCTATCTAAATTGTCCTTATCATATGCCAGACACTGAAAGAGCTGCAAGGCATCATTTCCTACAGGGCAATGCCAGGCACATAACATATGCTAGACATCTACAGGCAGATGGGGTTGGTTAGGGCCAGTGAAGCATGAAAAAACAGGGGCTTCAGTAGGAAGAGGCTAAAGAACTCCACAAACTGGTTGAATGCCATATCCCAAGCAATGTTAACAGCTCATTAACATTCCCTGCAGGCTGGCAGGTCAGCACAGGAGGTCAGAAAAATTAAGATCTATTTTCTTAAGGAAACAGGAGGTAAAGAGGGTTAGATACATACAGCTGGTGTAGGACACAGTGTAAGGATTGGTCTGAGGGAAGGCAAAGGGGAATGCTGCATCTCAGTCTCTGCCTGCTTAACTAGGACCAGCCATCTGTCCATTTTCTACCTGGGATTCTTCCCATGCTGAGTTGCAACTTGCTTCATTATTCAAAAGCAAACTTGCCCAATGGCATAAGATGTTGGGAGGCAGCTGATTCGTGACCTAGCCAAAGGCATCAGGAGGAGGGAGTGAGGTTTTCCTTTGAACCAGCCTCTGTAAGCATATGGTAGGCCTTGTACTTCAGGACGTGATCCATATGCTGCTCTTCAGTGCCCATATGCTTTCTATATTTTCTGTATTTATTTATTTTAATCAGGATTGAGCCTGTGATCTTGATTTTCCTTTTGCTGCTGGCTGTAATTACATTTGGTTGTGCTACTGGAGGTAAGGCAATGAGGTTAAAAAAAAACACCAGAGTGTTCAGTTATGTCCTTTTAACATTGTCTTGTCTTTAGCATTTTGAGAAGAGAATTGTATTCCAGGTTAAGGATCTGTAATGCTTTTAGTTTGCATTTCTTCTTGCAGCTAAGAAGTGGAGTTTCATTGACTCCAGGTCATAGGAGAGACAAGCTTCAATGATACATTTCTACAAGCAGTAACCGATATTTGCTGTTCCTTGTGGGGTTAGATGCTATAAATCAGTGTGTTCTGATTTCACTGGGAAAAACAATGGGATTGAAAAAAGCAATTCCAGCCTCCACCTCTGACCAAGGTGACAGAATTTGACCTCAGATAGGATTCGTGGGTACACGGAAGCTCTACCAGTCACTTTCTTTACCTTCTTTACTATTTTGGCTTCACTAGAGCAGTGTTTCCCAGTCTCTTTAGCTGAACCCTTCCTGTAAGGTAGGCTACATGGTGGTGACAGACACAGCTCCACAGATCCCAAATTGAGCAAGATCCCTTCTGTTGAGAGCCCATCTCTGCCCTGAGGACCCACACCCTTGCCAGTGGGTCTTAGCCTGACCCAAGCCAAGAGGAGCAACACCTACTGAATACAACAGTGCGGCTGTCCTGGCCTACTGTAGCTGTGTACAGGGGCCAGCCACACTGTAACTCCATTTAGAGTTTGTTCCCTTCTCCCACACTCCTGCACGGATGCCCCTTGCATTCCTTGAGCAGCCCTACAGTAGAGAGCAGGAATAAGAGTAGCAAGACCCCTCTCTAACACATTCAGCTCATACCCGTCTGCAGAAAATCTACCATATGGTATGCCAAGCAATTTGTGGGTACAGCAGATATTCAGAAAATAATGAAACCATAGTTTAAAAAGAAGAGCTGCATCTTCACATACTTAGTTCTTCAGCCTGCAAGAATTCTTGCTTCAAGGTGCCTGCTGGAGTGCCACGCCTGGAAACAGAAAGTTGTTTCGTAGAATCACAGAATCACAGACTTCCAGACTGGTTTGTGTTGGAAGGGGCCTTAAAGCACATTCAGCTCCAACCCCTGCCACGGGCAGGGACCCCTTCCACTGGAGCAGCTTGCTCCAAGCCCCTGTGTCCAACCT
>JBCJKH010058524.1:0-15378 GCA_039877255.1 Loriculus beryllinus
TTGTGAGTGCTCCATCCCTGGCAGTGTTCAAGGCCAGGTTGGACAAAACCTTGGGTGGCATGGTTTAGTGTGGGGTGTTCCTGCTCGTGGCAGGGGGGTTGGAACTGGATGATCTTAAGGTCCTTTCCAACCCTAACGATTCTATGATTCTAAGTTCTTGTTTTCAACTTCCTTTTGCGTCCTCAAGGTCTGCCCATTGCTCCTCTTGGGCTCTCTCCTGCTGTTGTTGTCTATCCTTGATTGTCTAAGCAAATTCAGGCTTGGGGAGTGGCACAGAGGGAAGTTTCCAGGGGAAATCCAAGTGGCCGTGAAGACTTGACTAAATAGCCTGTGTTTCAAACCGTCTGACTCAGAAACTCATTGCTTATCCTGCACTGTTGAAATCAATGGAGCTGTTGTTAGCAAATTTACTGGCAGTACAGAGAGACTCTTCATCTCTTCATAAGTAGTGGCATATTCCTGAATGAGATTTACAGGTCTCCCAAGGACTGAAATTCCCACTGACCTTGCCGTAGAAAATTCCTCTTTTATCAACAAATATCTGAGGAATCCTTCTGGCTCTTCAGGATGATAACCTTTTTCTTTGCCTTCTCCTGCCCTGGTAGAGCCTACGCTGCTGGGCTGGGTAAGGTGCTTTCTACATTTACTCTCCTGGAGCTGTCCCAGTAGTGCAGCAGCCAGACATGGATCCTCAGATCCATGCGTCCAAGCATTGGATGAGGTTGCCTTGGTATTTCTAACGTCACCTTCATAGAACAGAAGAAAAGCTCTGAAGTAAGTAAAAATGGGTGATGGATATGAAAACCAACATTGCAGTGCCTATCTAAAGGCAGTGTTTTGGATGCAGTATTTAAAGGTAAGCCCTGTGTCTGCACTTTTAACTCCTTCAGGCTTCTATTCACCTGCATTAGGAAAAAGCGTCTTCACTTTTAAGAGTTGGAAGGGCTTTCATATACAACATTGAAGCTTGGGAGTTTTTAACTGTGGAAAATAACATTCCTTTGAGAATTCTGTTTGGTAGAGCCCATGCAAGCATTTTCCCAGAAATAGAATTGTAACAGCAATAATGCAATTCATTTTTCATGTTGTGACTAGAAAAATGGCTTCGCAATCCACACACGGAGACCAAAGGCTAACTGATTGTGGCAATGTAGCAGTTGCTCTTTGCAATGGATTGTGAATAACTCTGGGAAATTGAGCAATATTGCTGAGAGTTTTGCTGCCTGCCTGTAGGCAGTTTTATTAACTGAAGATTTCCTTCTACGCTGGATGCTTAATAGAGCAAAACTAGGCATCCAGTCAAGTATTCCTGCCCTATTGCAAGCCAAACAAATCCTTTTACTTTTTTCTTCTTTATTAATTCACTCAGAGGAGACAACCTACAGCTGTTCCAGCGTTTAATCCCTTGCAAAAGGCATTTTGATGGAAATGAGAAATCTCAGGCCCAAAAGCAGAGGAAATGGTATGTTCAGGTTCAAGCCCCTGCCAGTGGACAGCACTGAAATGTCACATGTGGGACACTATCATGAGGGCTCCTGGCAGGTGCTTTCTTGCCATGGTGTACATAGCCTTTGCTGCAACACTAAATGCCACCATGCCGAGGGCATGCCCAGCCTGGGAGGGTGCTACAGCTGCAACAACACCCTGGCCAACACTGCAAGTGCAGGATCCAGTCAAGAGTAGCATAAAATACATTTGAATGATGTCCTAGTTTTGGCTGTGATAGAGTTAATTTTCTAGTAGCTGGTGCAGTGCTGTGTTTTTGACTTTGGACTGAGAATAATGCTGATAACACCAATGTTTTAGTTGTTTCTAAGTTGCCCTTACCTTAGTCATGGACTTTTCAGTGTCTCAGGCTCTGCCAGTGAGGAGGGGCACAAGAAGCTGGGAGGAAGCAAAGACAGGACACCTGACCCAAACTAGCCAAAGACGTATTCCATACCACAGCATGTCATGCCCAGTATATGAACTGGGGGAAGTTACCTGGAAGGGCAGATCACTGCTTGGGTCGGGCTGGGTATTGGCCAGTGGGTGGTGAGCAGTTGTATTGTGCATCACTTGTGTGTATTGTTGTTTTTTCCCTTTACCCCTTCCAGTTTTATATTTTCTTCCCTTGTTGTTTCCCTTATCATTAGTATTACTATCATTAATATAGTGTACCTTAGTTATTAAACTGTTCTTATCTCAACCCATGAGCTTTGCATTCTTTTGATTCTCCTCTCCATCCTGCTCAGGGTGGGAAGGAGGGGTTCAATGAGTGGCTGAGTGGTGGTAAGTTACCAGTTGGGGTTAAACCACAAGAAATGACTTGTCAGGAATTTACAAATATAAATGGGGAGTGTTACATTGGAAGATTATTAGAGCTCTGCATGACAGGGATAAATACAGGAAGGCAAAGTTCTTATTTGCTCGGTGTCCTCAGGCACGTAGTTATGTGGCCGTGGCCTAGAGGAAGTTCTTGTAGTTCTTTAAGAGCTAGTCCACATTTGGCACACATTAGTTTATATCAGTCTGTACCTTTCCTAAATAGTGTCTTATTATATAATAAATAGTTTAAAAATGCTATGTCCAATATATGTTCAGCAATCTGACTGACCTCTTGATGGGAGAGGTGAGCTGATCCCAGTGCTGACATTATGTCATTAGTAGCAGTAGTACATAAAAACACCCTTGAGGGATGGAAGTGCAGAGTGGTGCTGAACAGAGCATTCTTGTATCTGCCCCCTGTCCAGAGAACCAAATTGACTTTGGAGCAGTAAATCCGACCACAAGATCTCATGAAAAAATACGCAGAATGCAAAAGATAAAGTTTTGCTGAACATCAGTACTTTGGAGAACTGTTTGCTGGACGGTGTCGGGCCACATTGTCCAGCTCATAAAGTGGATGTAATATTGCAGTCCACTTCTCACTGAATATCCTTAATTTTTTAATCCAGTGAAGAGCTCTTTGCTGAAAGATGCCACATGGCAGGGAGCTAAACATTATAGTGCTGCTGCACTAGAAGGTTTTTTTCTGGAATATTTTGACTGATTAGGATCCTCAGCTCAGGTACAGACTCCTCTGCTTTCACTGCGCTGTCTTGGTATTGTTCCTGCCTTGCTTGGAACAAGCCTATTTTCCGTATCTTCCAGGAAAGTAGAACTTCACCAAGTGAAATTGCTGAAATGATAGCACTCAGAGGCTGGTCTCAGATGGCAAACCACAGCCCAAGGGCTATCCTGGCTGCAGGCACCGTTCCCTTGGACAGAGAGTACTGGAAACACTGCTTTTCACCCCAAACCAAGAACAAATTCTATTGTGAAAGAGCAGAGACCTTTAAAACAAGAATAGTATCTGTCACCACCCACACAGTGCTGTGAGTTGAGCTGGATCACTCCCTCCCCAGCTCTAAAATGCAGCGTTCGCCCCTGAGAAGCTGAATCTGGAGAGTTTGGCTCTTCAGCTTGGTTGTAAACTTTTGAGAAAGACTTATTCACCAGAGATGTATTTGCAGTTGGCTTGGGTCCTCCATCTAAGCGAGCTCTGTCTCCCAGTGGGGGATGTAGCTGTGTGCTGGCATGGGAATAGGGCTGATTGTGCAAAACAAACAGAGGGAGTTAACCGGTTAATAAGTGAGCTCCTTGGCACTTTCCTACAAGAGCAACATACTCCACAGCCAAAGCCCTGAGAAGCCTCTCCTCTCTTTTATTGGAATGTGAAAAATGGTCCTAATGAACACCGGGTGTTTCACAGCAGCCAGCTGGACAGCAACACTCATTTCAGAGAGCACAGCTCTTCCTCTCCTCTTGCTTGAGTGTCCCCAGGATCTGCTTGGTGGGCTCAGACAAGCATCCTGCTGCCAGGGAGGGACCCCTGCTCCTCACCACCCTGCAGCTTACTCTCCGCCTGCATTGCTGTAGGGGCAGGAGAGGGACTGAACCATAGTCTTGCTCTGATGGGGTTAACCTTAAACTGGTTTGCTCAAGAGCAAGCAGCAGGAAAGCAGCAGCTCCCAGAGGATGCAGGCTGTGCTCCTGCCACTGGCTCACGGGATGCCAGGCTGCCGGAGATCTGGGTGTCCCAGGAGAGGCTGTGACAAAAGGCAGATCATTGTGCCCAGCTTTTTGCCGTGACTTCAGGGTAGCAACTTTCTTTTATTAGAAAACGGAAGCCGAGTGCCTTATCTAATCCCAGGGCTGGGCGGCTGGAGCCTGAGGAAAGGCAGCTGCTTTGTGGAGAGACTGCCAGTAAAATAATAAGATTGAAACCCATTGTACCATATACATTTAAAGCATTTGGGAAAATTCCTGTGTTGCAGACGCCTTGCATGAGGTGCTTGGATCAGAGGTGTACACAGGGCAGAGGGAAATTTCTTATGCACAAAACTGGCTGGGGCTTCAGTGCCTCAAAACCTGAGCTCCTCTGAGAATTCAGTGATGTCTCAGACTGTGGATGCAAAAGTTGAAATTCCCTTTTTATCTCCCTAATTTAGTCAGTGCTTTTGATGAAATGTAAATGTCTTAGCACTGATGCCCTTCCCCTCTGTTAGGATGGGGCTGTAGCTCCTACACCCATGGGGGGTGTAATCCAGGGGTCCCTGCTTGTGCCAGGACAGGGAAGGGGAGCTCGGAAGTATTCCTGAGCTCCGCACATCTAACAGGAGATGCAGATGAGATTCTACTTCTCCTTCCCCATAGCAAATACGGAAAGTCGCCAAGCTGAGGATTCACAGGAATTGTCATGAGCTGTATTAAAAAAAGATGGACAGAAAATTCCTTCTAAGATTTCCTGCCTCAAGCTCTCAATTTATACCTCATATTTCAAAGTCATCTTTAAAAAATACCCTTGTCTCGACTGTGGAGGCAGCAAGTCTATGTCAGAAGAATTCTCATATGATAATTGTGAATTAAAGGTGCACTCTGTATTCCTTATCCATCAGAACAGCTGCCTTGGCATGTCACCAGTTCCTGCTGCAACCCTGGGCTGAAATTTATACTGGTGCAAACTGGAGCAAAGAAAATGGAAGAGGCTCATACTGATGCTCAAGCTCCGAGCGAACAAATTAGTTTTCAAGGTTATGCCATGTCCACATTTATCACATTGATTGATAGACCATAAACCTGTCTCTGCACAGTCTTGGATTAACTGGAGGACAACTTACAAGATAAATTGGATTAACTAAAATCAGTTTTGTATGGCTGTAGGCTGCTGGAGGTCTCTTTTACAGCAGTCAGATTGTACCAGATTTGTTAAACATAGTGGTGGCATGGTGGCCCTTTTCCCTGGGGCAAGGAGGATTTGGAGCTTCCCTCCACATCCAGTCCAGACATGTCTGCCCACACAGAAAAGCTGTGATAACATGAACATGTCTTTGGTCCAACAGGAGTTTTTCAAGGCAGCCCACATGTGAGGAAAATCTGCTGAAAAAGCAGAAGGGCCATAAGGTCCGTCCTGAAGCGCAGTGGTCCATGTGTTTCGCATCCCAGCTGTGGGGTCTGGGTACCCTCCAAGGGTTTCCTCCTCAGGCAGGTAGTGGTTTGTAGCATCAGGTCACAACGTCACTGACCTTGTGTTATGCCAACTCAGCCAGCTGGTTCACAGAGGAGGAAATAGGACTTGGGTGTTACCACATCCCTGCCCAAGCTCTGCCCTTCGGTTGCTCAGGGACACTAATTATGAAGGAGGCTCTTGTTCTGCTGCTGTATAATTGTACAACACATAGTGCAAGCCTTAATATAGCTCTGAGTGAATTCCTTTTGGTTTTCACCTGTTCTCTAAAAAGAGATTCGACCTTGAACCACACAACAGAGCATTCTCCTAGCAATAAAATCTGTATTGAACACAGGGTGAAGGCAGTGCTTGGGCTGGAGTTGCTCCCCAGGAGCCCATGCAGGAGGTCAGTGACTTGGTGTATCTGTTGCCTTTGGTTTCTGAACTCGGGGTAGCAAGTTCAGAAAACTGCTCCTTTTCTTACAACAGTCAAAAAGTTGGGTTTGCAGAGGAGTGAGGCAGGGAGCAGGGTTTGGATCGTGCCATAGAGACAGCATAGGAAAAGGGAAGATGCTGACCTCTTGCCATGGTTGTTTTAGAAGCAGCTGGTGATCACTGGGACATCAATTTCAGCAAAGAGCGTGCTGCCCTCCCCACCATCGGGGCTCTCTGGCACATGGTAGGCTTGCCGAAAAATCGCTGCTCTCCTGGTGCGCCCCAGCCCCCGGAGCGCGAGGATCGCCAGGACATGCTCCTTCCTGCAGAAACCAAATGAGACCACGCTCAGTCCTGTCAAGCAAAACCAGCCGCATGTAAGCAAACAGCAACAGCGCTGGAGACAGCACAAAGTGCCTGGGAACGTCCCCTCGCTGCACTGGATGGAGGGGTCCGCAGCATCCGGAGGTACTGAGCCAGTGAGCATCAGGTCCCAGCACCCGGTGCTGCTGGGACACCACCGCTCCTGCTGCTGGTGCTTCGGGGAATTCCTCCTCTGTCTCCACACACATATGACGTCGTTTCCAAGTTTTCCTGAGAGGCTGCAGACCTTTTATTTGATGATTATTTTGAGCTGAGTAATGGAAGTGCTAATATTTGGGAAGCTGATAGACACTAATTAAAGGAGAGCTAGGAAAGTCAATTTGGAAACATATCCTGTTCCAGTAATCTCAGTATATACAAATTCAGCAACATCTCCAGGAGCTCAGGGGAAGAATTACCAGAGACCTGAACAGGAAGCAATGCAGGTCCAGCAGGTTCCTCCCCGTTTTAAAGACTTAATTGTTAAAATAATATTACTCAATAATGGAAATAAAATAATATTACTCAATAAAGGAAATAGATCAACAAAGAGGATGAACCTTAAAACCTGGCTTGGGTAGAAGGCTAATGATGAAAAAGTACCACAATCACAGCCTTGTAAATGGCTTTTCTGCCTGGAAAACTGTTTTCAAATAGCTAAGCCTGAGTAGCCATCATTTACTTCCCCCATCCTTCCCAGAAGAGGCACTGCCTCCTTCATCAGCTTAGTCTGGCCACTGGGATTCAGGCTTTTTTGTTGTTGCTGCTGGATAGGTGTGTTCATGTAGAAAATCACTCAGGAAAAATTATTCCTTTTCAAGTCCATGTCTTGAATTTCCCCACACAGATAAGCCTGAAGCATACCTGACTTGCTCAAGTCAAATATGCCTATGAAAAATTTAGAGCCTCAGTTTTGGGGAAAAAAAGTATATTTATTTTTTTTTTTCCTCAGTATTCGAGGGTCCACTTCAGTGCTCTGGGCAAGTTGTTAAATCTATGGTATTTTGACTGTATAAATGTTATCCAGCAGGAGCTGTGTAACCAACACAGTGCAAAGAAAGCCTTTGGTCTGCTTCTGAAATGACTCTGATGAAATAGTATATTTTTCAAGCTGTACCACTGATGTTCCTTCTCAATGGGTGGCAGGAAGCTGCAGAAGACAGGGTCACTTCTGGTATGCAGCTGCTTAGCCATGCACAGAGCTAGTCACTCGATTTACTTTGCTAGAAGCTTTAAATTTTGCAGATGCCGCTTTGGAACAGCAAATGGAAAGTACAGAAGAAAGAATTTGTAACTTAATACAATATTTAGCAGTTGTGTTGAAGCCCTTTCAGGAGCTGCAGCTGAACTGTGTCAGTGTCTGCTGACCTTTGAGGCCTGAGCTTGGGAACAGGAGACAAACTGTTTGCTCCAAAGCTGGAGCCTGCAAGTTTGAAGCAAGATTGATCTGGAGGAATAAAAAAGTATCCTGCAATAGGAGGCATGGGAATGGTTCAAAGCTGTGCAAAGAGGGCTTTAGACCTGACATTAGGTAGCATTTCTTTACCCAAAGGTTGGTCACACACTAGATCAGGCTTCCTAGAGTGGTGGTCAATTCCCCAAGCCTGTCAGTAATTAAAAGGCAATCAAGAGGCAATTAAGACAATGCCCTTAACAACATGCCTTAACTTTTGTACAGCCCTGAAGTGGTCAGGCAATTGGATTAGAAAATCCTTGTAGGCCTTTCCAAACAGAAATATTCTATTCTATTCTATTCTGTTCTGGTCTATAAGTGCTTTTGAAGTAATTTGTGTGCTATGTAAGATCCAGCAGATGAGGAAAAGAGAAAAAATGATACAGCTATAAATAAAGAAAAGTAAGGTGGGATTCCCTCTGTTGCTGGCACCTTGACCTCTGATGTGTGGCTACCAGCAGAGAAGCTGAAGAGCTCAGCCAAGGCATGGCGCAAGCTGGCACTTTTTGGGATGAAACCCAGCTGTTTTGGCATCTCCTGTTTCATGTACCTGATATCTGGATAATCCTGACACAGCTCCTTGACGTACTCCTTGATTTTGTCCTTTTTCTTCTCCCCAATGATATTGGCAATGTGGCGTATAGCGGGAATGAGCCAGTCAGCCTCAGAGCGCTGCAAACAAAGAGACACAGGGGACCATCAAGGGGAGCTGTACTGCCCTTGGGTGGGCAGGGTGCTGCTGGGGGACAGCAGGGTGCTGGATGAGGCAGCTCTGGGTGGCAATGGCGAGGCATCCCCCGAAGCTCTGCTGGGGCCTCTTTGATGCTCATGAGCACCCCAGTGACCCAGACCCTGGGCTGGGCACTGTGGCTGTGGTCTGGCACAGCAGTGAATGCCAGAGACTTCACCTCCTGCTGCCTAATAGTTTCATGTGCTTCACCTCTGAGAGGGATCTGCCTCCACGGGGTTTAGTGCCCTGGACACCTGACTTTCTGCAGAATCCAAGGAATTCAACTGTGGTTTTCCTGAAAACCCCAGACTGAGGCTGCCTAGTCACAAAACATGAGAACAGCCACAGTTTTCTCCCCATCGCTTTCCTGTATGCAGAATGTGTGCCTGGATGGACGTTCCCTATGGACTCATCTCCATGAGCTGTACCAAGGGCAGAAATCTCTTAGAGACAAGTTGCATCCCATGGCCCAAGGGAATAGGCCCAGGGAGAAGTTGCCATGGGATGAGTGTGATCCTACAGCACATGAACCACCCTACACAAAGCACCCATCCACCGGGGAGTGTTAAAACACCAGACACTGCAGTCAGAGAGCCACCAGCTGAGCATGCACAAGGCCCTGCTGCAAGAGTAGCCACTGTCCTGGAAGTCCACACCATGAACCAGCAGCATCCACCTTGCTTTCTCTCTTATAAGCACTTTCACATTTCTTGAGGCTTGCTCTCCTCATAAGCCTACCTCCTGGGTCTCCTGGAAGCCAAGTGGGGACATTTCACCTCTGGGAATGGGTAAGCCAGGGGATGCCAGGAGGGAATTCACATACCTGATCAATGAACATATTATGAATGATTCTGGCTTCCTGGTTCATCTTGTTGCTCACTTTCTGCCGAGTCTCCCTGTTCATTTTCCATCTGGGTTTGATGACCAGCGTGATGTATTCCCTCACCACGTACTTATGAACATCATGTAGAAGCTCCTGGTTAAAAAAGAGCAAGCCTCACATTTTTAACTTGGTTCCCACACAAGGCCATGGCAGTGAGAGAGGACAGGGGAAGCCCTCAGGTCTTTAGCAGCAGCCAAGAGTAGAGAGCGGGTACACGAATGCATTAGATTGTCAGCACACGCTGCCCAGGCCGGCCCTGCTGAAAGGAGCTGACTGCTCGCAGCACTCATTCAGGCACAGAGTTATGGCCATGGAAATGTGCCTCACCCTGAAATAGCCCATGAGAGTCAGTTTGGACCCTCAGTATCAAAGGGATAGCTTTAAAAGCAGGGTTTGGTATTGCTTGCAGATTTTAAACATAGAGGTCCTGTCAGCCACCCATTTATTTTACAACTGCACAGGTGTGAAAGGAGCTGAAAAGTCTGCAGCTCACAGAATTGTAATGCTCAGTGATGAGGCTCACCAAAGCTTTTTGCTCCTCTTTAAAGAAAGAAGATCCCGTATTTAAACTACAGAAAGGAAAGGTGTTGCTTATTCTCACTTGGAAGTACAGCAATAGCTGAACTCCCCTGCATCAGCAGTGCCCTCAGTTATGTAAACAGCCCCTGCTGCAGGTCTGACCACAGCCTGCAAATGACAGTGGTATCCCCCAGCATCACTGTGCCCAGGCATGGGACCAGCTGCCTACCTGCCCCATGGGCTCCCTCATGTGCTGCAGGTGCTCAGAGAACTGTGAGACTGCAGATGCCAGCGAGTCCGGCCTTTCCATCGACAAAATCCAGTCCTTGGTCAGGATTTTCTTAAGGAGTGGCTGCAAAAGAACCAACTCACTGATGGCACTGGTGATATTCAGACTAGTGGATGCACTGGTCAAAGGCACCCAGCTGTGTGCCTTCTCGGGGTGGTTGAACCAAAAAGCACTCTCTGTGAGACACATTACAAGTTAGGCACCAGGGGTTTCTTTTTCCCCCCTGGGAATTCAGAGCCACATCTCCCCTTCCTGAGTAGGTCCCCCGCTGCAGACAGAAGCATCGGACCCTGAACAGGAGATGCTTTGGCATTTAAGGCTTACTTGGGACACCTCATTTCTTTGCTTTGTGCTGCTTTCTAATCCATGAGCTATATTTCTTCAGGTAAATATTTGTATTCCTACCATAGGGATGAAGAAACAGGTGTGAATGTTAATCAGGCATGGCTAGAACAGGCTGTGGTGTGCAACCATGTATACTAGCATTACACAGGTTTGCACTAGCTATGGACATGACAACTCAGTTGGTAGTGAATATGTTGGAAATTATCCCAGTAATCCATCTCCCCTCCAGCCTTCCCTACAAGGAAATCAAAATCTCTTACTTGAAGCAATTACAGGGGGCTGTCTGCACTCCCTGCAGACTCATGTGTCTGCACAAAGCCTCACTGTGGTTTTACTTCTGCTCATTGCTCTGAGGGGGAGAGAAATAGCAGCTGGAAGCATCCCCAAATTGATGCCTTGTGGTCAGTGCTGATGTGGGAGTGATGGCACTGTTTCCCATCTGCCTCGGGTACAGGGCGCTCTGACCAAAAGTCCCCAGTGGGTTACTTCCCTTGCTGGGTCCCTAGAGCTAAGATGCCTCCACATAGAAACATGGCAATGCCTGCAAAAGGCTTTTGGGGACACCTGGAAGAGACTGGAAATATCCCTAAGAGATCCTAAGGCTAAAATAACCCTTCTCCACCACATTCCCTGTGTACTTTTCTTCTCTTAGCTCTAAGGATTCTGTCTTTAGATTCCTGGCAATCTCCTTTCCAATGATTTCCCCAACTTTCGCCCTCCTGCTGTGATCCCTCCTGCTGGAGGGCTGTTTAGAAATGCTTTCTCTGCTCTCAGTTCTCATGGTATTTTGTCTCTCTTTCGCAATGCCTTGGCTTGACTCCTTCCATGCCTGTCCCTTAGGCTCCAAGACAAGCTCTGCAGTTACTGGAAAGTCCCATTGACCAGGCAGGTTTGGCTTTGACAGGAGCAGTTGCAGTACTGCTTTGCATTCTGCAATGACCTCTCGTGCTTGGTGATTTGGAATGGGAGTTAGGGTAGGTCAAAAGAGGTGGGACCAAAGGCTTAGTTTCTTTCATCTCTCGTACCAGCTAGGGCTAGTAGACCCCATATGGCTGAGAGCAGAAAGTGCTGTCTACATCACCCAGGAAGCACAAGCTGCATAGCAGCAAGTTGCCTTTTAGGCCTCTTAACACAAATTAAGCTGATATCAGAGCTTTATCAACTGCTATCAGAGCTTTATAAACTGCTATCAGAGCTTTATAAACTGCTACCAGAGCTTTAGCATCCTCACACTGAAAGAGTCAGTTTTTCTTCACCATGGAAACAGCCTGGAAAAATCACAGAATTCTGTCCTGTCTGAAGAGACTGATGACTCCATGAGCTTAAAGGTCTCTTCCAACCTAAACAATTCTATGATTCTATTATAGACCATGATGACAGAACTACAAATAAGTGTAAAACAAAGTGCTGAAAACTCCAAATGTTTTGATAGAAGGAAAAATGTCCTACTGGGGGTGTCCAGCTGACTTCCCAGTGCTTCCCGATGGGTAAGGTTTCCCCTTACTGCTTTGCCAGAGATGCTGGAAGCCACTAAATACTTATTTTTTGGTTGCCATTGTGCTAAAGTAAACAACTTGACAAATGTACCATTGCTCATAGCGAAAAACTCACGGGATGCTTTGGGTTAAGGAGGATTTCTGCACACACTAGACGCAATGCATTTTGGAGGGACCATAGTGCCATGCACTCAAAAATGAGGTCTACTTGGCAAAACAAAGGAAGGGAGGTAGTCCTCAGCTGCTGCACTGGTCCTGCACATACCTGTTATAGTTACAAACCAGTGTGCCCAAGATGCTCTTACCTGTGCTTTTTTTCTTAATTTGTTTAAAAAAATACTCGTGAAGTTCCTTGTCAGAGCTGCCACAATCTTCTGCAGTTCCTCAGTGTTGACCTTAAACATTGCTTCTAACCCTGACCTAGAGAGAGAGACACACACCACCAATGTGTTAATGTTAAAAGGTAAACCATTACACTGCCACTTTATCCAAATCGGCATCTTGGGTGTTAGTTTAAGTAAATTTGTGTAGCTGGTACTTCCGCTTGGAAACACCTACTGGGTCAAAGTAATGACTCTTTTACACAATCCTATACACTGAAAATTAACCACAACTGAATAACTGTGCTTAAAAACCACCTATTTCCTCATCAGGTGGGCTGGTTCAACCATGCGGAGCAGTTGCGTAGGCTGGTTACGTTTTCACTTGAGCAACATTTCTGCTAAATGATCTCCAGGTACCTGAGAGAGCACCGGGGCACTATGGGGTAAGGGAGAAGTAAATAATAAAGCCAAAGAAGGGAAAGCTGCAGACGCTGTGTCCCCCAGAGCCTGGCTGACTCACTCCACATGTTATCTATTGGCAACAGTGGGGATGGTGAACGACCGGGGTGGGAACCTGTGGAATTTCCTAGGGACAGTGCACATTTTCATGCTAATGAGGAAGAAAACACAACTTCAGAGAGGTTGATGAAATCCCCAGCCATATGTGTGGGCTTTGGGGTACGTTGCAAGTTCCTGGCTTTCTTCTCACTTTCGATCCTTTCCTCATTGTAACATGCTCTAGGGGGAACCAAGGCAGCATCATCAAAATACTAGTGGTGCCTGAGCTTCCCGGGATGTGACACATCCACTGCTGTGATCAGAGTGTGGCGGGTTCCTGCCACTGCCCAGTAGCTATTTTGTATGCCTGAAGCTGCCCAGGCAGGACTACAGAACACCTCACAGCATCCCTCTTACCCCAGGCTGAGGCTCAGGTGACATAACTCCTGCTGAGCACCTCAAGTCTGGGTCTAGCATCCACAAAATCATGCTATCAGGTCACCTACCTCTGCCTTGCAACTCATCACCCTAGGCTGACAAATATTTAACTCGCCTCGGGAATAAACCACCCAAACACCTTCCAGCTCCCTGCCTGAGGCTGGCTTCTCCCTTCACCACCTTACAGTTCCCGGCAGGGAAGGGAGAGCAATTTTCCGCAAGGACAGGAGGAGGCAGAGAAAGCCAGCTCATCGGCGAGGTTAGCATTGCTGGGGAGACCCTGCCATCTAGAGACTTCCAGGCAGTAGTGCTTTCTGCGGCTGGAGCCGTCGGCCTCTGTGAGCATCGCGACACGAAATCCTCTGCACGACCTGAATGCCATTTGGCAGACAGCATCCCTGCGGCGGGCAGTGCCAGGCAGCAGCACAGCGGCATGGGCTGGGGACAACATCCCAAGGTGACCAGACGCCAGGCATTAGCCCCCTGCCACTTGGCTGAATCGGCCTCTGATGAAGCACCAACATCTTCACGGCAGGGATGACCCCAGATGCTGAAAAGCCCCTGAGTCTCCTTGGGCTGTGTCTTTGCATGGCTGCAGAACACTCCCCTCGGGAGAGTCTTTGATAGGCAGAGCTGGTGGGCATACCTGCTTATCACAAGCCTTTTCAATGCATGGCTTCAAATAACTAATTCATAACATGTGCAAAGCTCTAGAAGTTCCTGCTGCCAGCAGTGATGGCAGAGGTTTATTTGTAAGTTGAGTGCTTCCACAGATTTTCCTCCAGCCCAGTGCCAAAAGCAGCAGGCTTATGGTGCTAACCTACAGAACCAAAAATGAAGTAAACCCACCTCTGAGGCTGAAAAGGATGGGCTGAAAATTAGTTTAAAGCTTTCATGCATGCATCACATCCATCCCTGCTTCTGACTCTTCATCCTTGTGACCTTAATCTGCACCTCTTGGGGAGCATCCCGTCATGAGGTGAGGAAGAGCTGTAGGCTGAGCACCCAGTGGGTCACCCCAAGGAGACTTTGGTATTTCCTTCCTGGATGCTGCCATCCTCCCAGACCCCAGCAAAGCAGCAGCTCAGTTTGAGGGGGAGCAGACTTACAGCAGGTCATGGAAGCTGTTGATGTAGGCGACAAAATAGGATGCAAAGATGGGGCTGTCCCGAGCAGTGCTCCATGCCACAAACTCCTCCTCGAACCTGAGGGAGAAGACACACAGGTAACGCTAACAGTGGGGGAGCCACGGATTGCTCATCTTCCGTGTACACAGTGGTGTCAGGAGACACTGGTGGCTGGCCCAACCTGTCCCTTCTGTATAAGGACATGTTTTTTCCAGCTGTCGTAACATGTGTGTGCACTGGAGGGGAATAGATGACAGATAATTATGGGTTTAGGGTGTGCTTGCCTGAGCGGGTATGCAGCACTTTTGGAGAGTTGCCAGGGATCTCAGCACAAGAAATCTCTGCCTTTTCCTCACACTGAGGGATTAATTGCAGCTGTGGTACTCGGGCTCATCAGTCTGGTTCTTCATTGCTCTGGCTTTTGGGGCAATATAATTTGTGCCCTCTTAAGCACACAAGGAAAGCGTTTACCTCAGGGCTGATTTCCAGCAGAAAAGGAATAGGAATGGGGAGGCACATCTGCCTTTACCCCCGTAACCTCAGCTGCTGTGTTAGGTAGCTGTTTCTGTGTAGCACAGCAGCCACAGTTTTGGCAGCTGTTTCACAGCCAGGTCTGCACTGCTGGCAGGAGGCTCTGTGCTCAGGCAGGCTTTGCCTGGTGGTCTCATTCTTTGTCAGGATAAAGGAACCTGCTTGGGCTAGTCTCAGCCCAAGCTGCTTGGGTTGGTTTAAGAAAAAGCTGAAGTTTCAGTGGTCTTTTCATGTGGGACCCCTTTATGTTGCAGCTTGCATTTTATGCCAATTTTCTGGTATTTTTTTTTAAAAAAAAAGGAAAAAAAGAAAGAAAAGGAAAAAAAAGAAAAATATTTTGAAAGATAGCAAAGAAAAAGGATAAAGGAACAAGGGATAGGAAAGGGAAAAAGCAGACAAATGGGGGTGTGGGGGCTGTAGGAGAAGAAGAAGTAATGGATGGAATATCAGTACTGTTTCTCCTCTAAAACTCAGACAG
>JBCJKH010058526.1:0-18685 GCA_039877255.1 Loriculus beryllinus
CTGCCTAATGAAAGTCAAATCAGTTCCAGTTTGGCATGTTGGCTATAATAGCATGGCCATTTTTTTTCGAGACCTTCAATCTTTTAAAATGTGTTGAGAAGCTTCAGTGCTTTCCCTAAGAGTCTTTTTTCTCACTAGATTAAATATTGAGAAATAAAACAAAATATGTAAATATAGTATGCCCAAAAGCAAAAAATTAATTTCCATCACAGATTTTTAAATTCTCCTGCCAGGGGGCAATTTGCTTGCAATAGAAGAAAATGTATCCAATTACCCTTGTGAAATTATGTGTTTTGCTCCCTAATCAGCCATTTGATGGGGTATTTGAAATGAAGGTGCAAGCAATGGCTGTCTCTTTCTCATACTCTTGAGAAAATGATAGGTTCAGTGTGTGTTGTTATTCTATGTCCTCAAATGCGAGAGACATAAAATTAGTAACGGATAAAAATAGTTACAGGGTTTTTTTCTATATATCTATACAGTCATTAAAGATTAGCCTTTCTAGGCTATAGGGAGTGTTTCACTCCATCCCAAAATATTCTGGATTTACTGACTGAAGTCAGTCCTGTTTAGTTTAGTATCAGATGTCCCTGCAGTCAGGGAATAGGAGCAAAGCAGCAGAAGTGTTTATGTGGGTAAAGGCTTTTGGTGGGTAAGTGAATAACACATATTGATATGCTTTGGGTCTTTCTTTCATGAAATTATTCTTGCTTGGCTTCTCTGTTGCACATCTATATCAAACTCAAGACATTTCCAAGAAAGTAGAGGTTCTCTATAAGTTTATTCTGATAGCAGATGTTTAAGTGAAGCTGGCCTTCACACTGTGTCTCTTTTATCTCAATGTCCTGCTGCTACTGTGATTTTTAGTACTTTGAGCCTGACATCGAGCCTCCATTTTTAAAAGTAATGCATCAGTCCTTCTATTGAAAAGCCATAAATACAGATGTGATCATGTTAATAAAAAAAGTCTTCATATTGAGTTCTTTGTAGAAATCATAAATTGCCTACACTACAGCTTAGTACAGACTTGAGAAAAGCACAGAGGAGTCGTAGCTTTGGAGAAGATGCTCATCAAGCTGCCACCAATCCTAACTGCCAGCGCTGCAGCTGATGCATACTTACCTGCCTGTTCTACTTAAGGGATGCCAAACATCAGTAAGGGATATATCTATGCCCTAATAGCAGCTCTAATTTTGAATTTTCAGGGACCTAATCAAACTAATTAGACTTTTTTTCTTTAATTTTACCTATTTGGCATTGTCTTTCAGCATGGTCTCCTGGGAATTTTGTGTCTTTGTTTGCAAAACATTGTAGAATAAGAAAGGGCTCAGTAATAGTGAGGAGTAGACATACAGAAAAAGGTACAGAACTGGGAGCAGAGAAAAACAAAGGCACAGAAGAAGAGAGAAATCAAACATACGGGAGGAGCCAAGGTGAAAGGACAAGTGAAGTGCAGAGGGCAGTGTGATTCTGAGAGAAGCTGAATGACAGACAAGAAGAGATCTGTTTTCCAAGTAAATACTTACCTCATTGAGTAGAAATGAGGGGAAAGTCCCTGTTACACAGGTGGCCTGAATGAGTTCAGAAGATTTTAAGTGCATTAAGGTTTGAGTAGTTTATTATTATTCTTTGTCAAACTCTCTTCTACTATAAGGTAGAAATTTTTGCCTAATTTTTCTGTATTGATGTGTTTGAGAATTCTGTTTGTTCTAAAATAATTTAATAAAAAAGGAATAGGAAGCTTAAAAGTTTCTCATTGTATAATATTTTGTAGAGGTAGGCCCTACATATCTCATGACACATGAGAAATGATCTCTGTTTAAACCAAGAATGATTTAGTTTGGAATTTTATTCCCTACTTCCTGCATTCCTCCTGCTCTGATTTAATTTCATAGAAAAGGTATCCTACATTTTTAATATTGATCATTGTTGGAAAAATAATGTGATGGCTAGTTAAAATGGCTGGTGAGTGTCAGAGCTCAGACAGTTGTCTTAGACAAGCATCAAAAAGCTGAGAAGGAAATCCTTTCTTTTGTTAAACTCCCAGAGGATACAGGTGATCCGCAGTACATATTGGAAACTTTCAAGTCTACAAAAATACTGCAGAAACCGGTGAGAACAGGTTGTTCTATACTTAGCTTAAAGAATGATTTATTTTATGTTTCTTTATAGTTCAGTTGTCATTTCATTGAGTCTACTGGCACTGTGATTTAAGAGTCTGATGAACACATTAACCTCTTAATAACAATTTTCTTAAATTCCTTTTTCAAGCTTCTCTCCTTGATAGCACTAGAACACATAGTAAATCTTGTTTAATTTTGATTTTTCTTAACTCACCCTCTAAACTTGATTCATTTGTTTTTGTCTGAACCTAATAGGGCAGACTCTGTTGAAAGATGAGTGGGGCGGTTATCTCAATAGACAGATAAAATGTCAAGTTTCACCTGACTAGGCTCCCTACGCTTCTGTCCAGGTGATAGAAAGAAAATTTCTTTTGATGAAAAGAAGCAAAGAACTCCCAAACCAGTTTTAAAGATTGAGTCCTTGTAGCGTTTGAAAACACAAATTATCAGTGCCATAAAATATACTGGACTGAAATATTTTAAGACCTCAAAGAAAAAAGCTACTAACCTCAATCAGAAACTTTGTTGTTCCATTAACCATCTCTCCCACTCTTGATTAGAATTTACCAATGTAAGTTATAAGAAATTTATTAAATCATTTGTGTGGGTTACATCATCCATCCATTTTATGTTTTTTAAGCTATATGAAAGCTGAATATATTAATTACAAAATGTTTGTCAAATCCAGTACTTCATCTATATGCCTGCCTGTGCCCAGGCGGCTCCAGTTCTGCCCGTCAGCATTCACAGAAGAGGAAGAATAAGAACTTTTAAGAAATGAAGTAAGATGGGAATGAACACTTAAAGGGGGAGACTGGGGAAGTAAATCCCAGACAAAACATTTTTTGTAAAGCATAGGAAAAAAAACCCGAAACCCAAACTAGAAGAAAGAAGAAGATTCAAGGAAGTCGGTGCAGTGTTTTGTGTTGTTCAGGAAGTCAAAGAGAACTTTTACAGTGACTCCCTTTCTTTAAAATCTGATATTTTAGAAAATTCACAAAATATTTTTAAATCAAAATAATTAGGTAAATCATGTTATATAGGAACCGAAATACATAAACATCCAACAGAAAAGTTCTTTACTTGTTTGTGAGACATTTCTCAGGAAAATTTGAGCTGGACTGGTGACAAACTTTGAGGCTTATGAAGTTAATCCATTCTGTGAGTCCCCCACCTTCCGACACCTGAACTGATCTGCTATAGCTTGCATTTCCAATAGGATCCAGGGCAGCTAGTCATAATCTGTTAATCTGCCTTGTCATAGCAAATGACAAAAATAGTAGTATATGGTTTGAAAAGGTTTTATTCCAAGAAAAAGGTCTTGCATAGCTCCCTTTGCTAATAAAATTGTCACTGGCTTGTGAAACATGAAAGATCTGTCCTCCCTCACTTGGCCTGCAAAAAAACCCATTGTATTTTGCCATAAGGAATATGTTTTAGGTGGAGTGCAAGAAGGCTTGTCCTTCTTCATATAGTGGTAATTATTTCCATATATGTCCTGACAACATTTCTTTCTTCTTCTAGCACCAAATTTGACCTTAACTTGGCTCCTAGCGATAGCATTATAAAATACGCATTTGATAGTGGATATTTAGAATATGAACTGCTAAAACTTAAAGAGAGTAAAGCAGATGGCATCAGATTATTTCCTAAATTCTCATCTGCTAATTTGAAAAGATCTTCATTCGAACCTCCTCTGCATACAGAAATCTGATTTGGTACAGCAGCTACATGATATAACAAATTTCCATGGATGATGCCAAAAAGATGCTATACGACTCAATAACAGACCTTATTTGAAACACTGGTATTCAGCCTCTGCATCTGAAATAGATGCCTCTCAAGCGTAACATGTTCAGCAGTATGGTAGAGTGAGAATATATGCTACCAAGCTTAGAGACAGGAGTGGTGTAATCTACTCACATGGGTAATGTGAGAAATAATCATTTAATGCTTATGAAGCAGACAGAAAATTAAAAGTGCTATAGAGTGGTTGCTATTAAAAATCTTTACAGTTTGACTTTGCAATTAGATTATGTTACCGCTGTATTCCCCTTTTAGTCAGGATAGAACATCTAGGGAATGCTACAAATCCAGGAATGCAGTAACGGCATTAATTAATTGCAAATGTAATTAAGAAAAACAATACTGGTGATCTCTGATGATCATGAAGTACCTATTTACTTGAGCAGCTAGAGTTTAGGACTTGGAAATGTTGTGGTTTAGAATATGATTTTATGGGTCAATTACAAGTGTTGTCGCAAGATCTCACATTTCAGACATTTCTGATTACTGTAGATGGGAATGGTGAGATTGGGAAATGCTGGCCTCACTTAAAGCAGCAATGACTAGACAAAATTTCATCCTCAGCTACTTTCCAAAAGCTTTGGAGGGGGTAACTGTCATAGGAAAGAACTCATGAGTATTCTGGTTAGAGATGTGCAGAATATTTGCTGTACAATTCAGAATTCTTTAAGTGTTCTAGTTATCAAGCAAAGACCTGAAAGCAGATGGATTTTGAAATCTCTCTTAATAAAGGAATGCATGGCATGTTAAAAAACACATTTTGATGCAAATACAAAAACTTCGATCACACTTTTTACTTTTTCTTTTCCTCCCTTCTGCTATTTTATTTCTAAGAAAAACTTGGAAGCCTGAAGTGAAAAAAGACCTTATTGATTTTCACATCGTTCAATCTCTATTTCATTTATGTGATTACTTGGCCATGATTTCTTATTTAAACAGACTCAGAGCCCTGCACTTCAGTTCACAGTTTTACTATGTGAATATTTACCTTAATCTTTACATATTTTATACCATCACCCAATACAAAACAGCAAATTCAAGATAACTATGTGGCACATGTGGTTTGTGATACAATCCAGGGATTGCACAGGAGAATACAACTCTGGAGGACTTGTACCTGTTGTGTGCTGTTTTGTCCAAATAGGAGTCTGCTGATTTTAATTTTATTGAGTAGTTGAGCTACACAATTGAATGTAGATGGACAGGTAAGTATCCTGTGAAAATAGGGTTGTTAAGGTCTCATAGCAAAGGTTCAATGGGCACCCTTAAATGGTAAAATACAAACTGAAAGTGCAAATGCAGTTTGTGGAGCCCAGAGTGGCGGGAGGAAGGGAGACAAGCATGGATTACTTCTGTATTTTTAGATGGTTATAGTTATTTTTGTAATACTAAGAGTCTTTGAAGCATTTGGAGTAACTCTATTGAGTTGAACTGGGATTGTCGGGGAGCAGGCACAGCTGCCTGAATGCTGTTAACATACCAACAATGCCATTCTTTCCCAGCAGTTTCCTGCTATGCAAAATTTCCATGCGTATTTCTTTGGGGGATGTTTCTTTGCATTGATCCAAGTTCCAGTGGCTTCTAACAACTTATTTATCAGAGATTGCCAGGTAGAATTAGGGCTTGTTAAGACCACAGTACAGCCTTCAGACCTTGTTTGTGGCTGCTAACTGCCAGGAAATATCTTTGAGAGCATTAAACTATTATGGCAGAGTGGGAAGGTCAGAGGCAGCTATGGTTGGAGCAGGTAAGCCATTTGGCTTTTAATGTGTGACTCTCCATAATCTCTTTGATATTTACAGTGGTGGTGTGGATGGGTATAGGACCCATTCATCTAAACGCATCCACATGCATGCAGTTACACTCACAGGAACTTGTACTGTTATAAGAATCAATTTAAACATTATAGTAACTACTGCCTAATAACATAGAGGGTCCCATGATACTTAAAGTATTAAATTGCCAATGAGAATTCCTCAGAGAGACACAGTGCTCTGTGCCACACAGGCTGCATACCAGTTTGCTGCCTGGGGAGGAAAAAGCTCTGCTTCATGTATTGTATTGCTGTAGCTTGATTGTGCTGTGCAGTATTACTCTGCAGTACTTTCTAGGACCAGCAGCAAGTTCATTTAAGTCAGTATCCATTTGAAATCTAGTCAGAGAGCTATGCAGTTCAGTAATACCTTACATATATTGTTAGTGGCTTGTGGCCGTGGTGGAGATTTTCTATTCTTTCACTATATACGGCATGGGAAAACAAGGAATGCTACCAGAAGCAACATTGTAAACCTAACAGATTAAAACACTAGCACAGGTGAACGTCAATATTTTTGCATTTTGAGCTAAAACTGTCATTGCTGTTCTTTGTTAAACAGACCTTTAAAGTTGTGTTTAACATGACCAAATGAGTAGATATTTTTCCAGAAATACATTATGATTTTGACCTCTATATTTTGGCCTCCATGCTTGAGTAGCTTGACATCTACCCACCCTATAGACTGCATGCCAGTTCTTTACTGCGACCTTTTAAAAACAGCTTAAGAAGCGGTGATAAGGTCAGGCTCTATCAATAGCGTAAGAAGGGCATGATTTTTACAAGTCCCTGCGGTTGATGAGTGGCTGCCTTATGGCACTGAACATATCATCTGTGATTTCTGTGGTGCATATACAGTGACTTTCTGTAATACACTGCAACCATCTAGCACATCTAAGAAACTATGAATTTTTCTGATGCCTCTTGGCAAGTTTCTTATTTAACAAGGGGTTGAACTTATATATATATAAAAAAATTAATGCATAAGAAGTACTCTCTGTGCACTCTTTGCACACGTGTGTACAAATAAATCAATTAAACAATCATGTAAGAGACAGTGCACTTTGATTATACTCTGAGTTACCTCTTGGTATTCTAGCCAAACACTAAGTAGTTACCTTTAGTGTGTAATTTCAGTCTGGTTTCTGTTAGCTTTCAGTTTGTGGCTGAAACAAAGCAGGATGTAAGGAGATTCTGGAGACAAGAGTGCAGTGGGATAGTTGTGCCTTCAAAAGTTAATGGTGTATTTAAAACAGAAATTTATGCTTCCAAAATTTCTCTGTTTTCACCATGCATCCAGTACCGATATCCATCTGAGAAACTATACTTCTTGTGCAATTTTGGCAATCTTAAATTCAATCTGCCAAATAATTCATCTTCTCCTGATCAGTTGTACTGACCTTGAAATAGATGATTAAAAAATGCTGTGTACAAATACAAAATGAAATTTTCAAATCTTCACATTAAAAAAAAACCAACTAAGTGCATCAAAGATACTGTTGTAAGTCATTAAGACCATGTGGAGCTAAGATTCATGGGGGGGTGGCAGTGAGTGTGTGTACACACCTGCACGCTAATGTGTACATTTTCCCCATGAACCAGAAGTAAGCCTTGACTTGGGAGGCCTGCAGCCACAGCAGCCAAAGCACCCTGGAGAGAGCTGCACCACCAGGCAGTCACAAAGCTGTCCCAGAGACACAGGGGAATGAGCTTATCCTTGTTTCAGATGCCAGACCTTGAGCAAAATGGTCCTACCTGAAAAGCTTCCAAATTGATTGCCTTTGTGTTTGACCTGTAGTAATAGCTTAGCAGCTATTTAAAATCTCATGGGATGCTACTTCCAGCAATGTTTATGGTTTTCAGCTGCTGAAAGTATGTCCATTTATAGGTGCCAAGCTGGCTTGCATTTTTTCTATAAATATCTGAATTGCTGTGTGCATCACCCAATTGTTAGGATTTTAGTATACTCTGAAACTGGCACCAGCATTTACACACCATAAATGTCTATGCTTTGACTGCATCAGTATTTCATTATCAGTTTTTAATCACATGTTAACACATGAAAAATTAGCTTTATCTCTCTTTCAAGTGATCATAGTATTTTAGTGATTCAAGTAAGCACAATAACTAGCATGCCTACACATATGAAGTATTTATTTCCTGGTAAAAATATAGGAATAACTGAACAGCACATAATCATGATTTGAAATTTTGGCAACAATATGTGTATTGATATAACATGGAGACTTTACAGTTTGATAGTAAATGTGACAGTGGTTTAACATGGTTCAGTGGCAAGGTACATTTGATTATTTACTGCATAGATGACAGGGTCAGACAAAATGGTTGGGGAGACCCTCCTGTTGAGTCATGAGGTTCAAAAAGGACACCCTTTCATTCCAAACACCTTTTCAGAGCAGGGATTAGGTGTAGTAGGGCACAGACTTAGTCACAGATTTCATCAGTGATTTATGTCTAAAGGATTATATGTGCACAATCAATTCTTTATATCACTTAGCTACAACTTCAAAGTTTCACCGTGCTGATATGATAAGGATTCTCTCAACTTTGAAGAGTAACCTTGAGTGGCATCCCTACTCAAGGGGAGAGCCTGGTGTACAGCCTGCTGCTGTGCAGGAGTGCCCAGCGTCCCTGGGCTGTCCACTATTTATGGAATCATGTTATCAACTCATAGTCATGGTTGCATACCAACTACAGATGTTGGTTTCATTCAAAGCTAGCCTGAGTTGGACCTTGACCAGCGCTATGTTGAGGTGGGCATCTTACTCAGATTAGCCTATCTCTATTGCATTGTTATCTGTCTCCCCAGAATGACTTTGAGATGGATGTAGGCTTTGCAACCAGATGCATCCATTTTGATTACCACTGGTGGTTATCACTTCATCACAGGAAAAGGTCAGGTTTAGGGAGGAGGTGAAGCACACCTTTATAGGCTCAAGCATTTTGCTATTCCTGAGTCAATTGAAGTGCTGACCATTTATGTCTTCATTTTCTTTGTCTGACATTCTTATTAACTGTTAAATGTTAGCCAAGACATTTACAAGAAGTAATAAAAAAAGGTAAAAATCTATATTTAATTGGAACCACCCCCAGCAATTTAGCTACATGTAGACTGCTGCCATAGCAATCCCTTCATGGACTAAGACAAAATGAAACATTGCATTGTGATCTGCTCAGTCGTCCAAAACTTTTGGCTAAGGTTTAAAGTGTGCTATTTCACAGCTGCTGTAAGGAAAAAGAAGCAGTTTTAAGATACCCTGAAAGAAAAGTAATCTGGAGAACACCTCTAGAGTATTCAGAAAATACTAAAAACACTGAAATGAAAAAAAAAAAAAAAACCCAACCCAAAACCCCAAACATTTTCAGAGGGTTTGAGCTGGGATATAAGGCAATAGTTGGAGAGACTTCAGCACATCACAGTAAGATCTGTAACAATATTAGTTTTTTAAGTCTCAGGTGTGTTCAATGTCTTCCAGTCATTTTATCCTTTTGTTTGTTATATAGATGCTTTGATACAAACAGAACCTTTCCTCTTAAATGACCAGCCTTGTTTTCCATGTCTGCTTACTTTGTAAGATGCAGGGCTAGGGGGAGATGCTGCCGTAGGAAATAAAGCTGCATAGACCCAAGAAAACTTTGCAGAAAATAATTAATCTGCTCCTGTTAGTTTTAGTTGCCCTGAAGTATTTGATCAAGGATTTATGTGATCAAATCAGCATCCTTTGCTTCTTCTTGCAGCCTGATTTTCTTCATCTGTTTATAGTTCATAATTAGCTGTTCATTGATGTTAATTAGGCACACATTTCTTAGTGCTGTTTTTTTCGTGCTCTGTAAGCTACCTGTGCATAAAAATTCATTCTGGTTTCCCAAAAGTGAGGATAGATGAGTAACCATTTGCTATGAATTTCTGGGGTTTACTGAAACATATTCCTGAATATTTTCTTTTCAGACTTCACACATACCTTTTGTTGGTTCTGGATATAGAGAGAGTAACTGAAGTTGGGTTAATTATATTATGGAAGCAGAATATGGAATATGTTTCAGACAGAGACAATTACATCAAGTCAGTAAAGAGACACAAGTAAGAAAGAGCACAGAGGCACGCTGTTTGGCATTTCCTTTGTGGCATCTGCACAGTGTGTACTTTTTATTCTGTGTAAAGAGTGAAGGGACTAAAATCCTACTCAGATATAGATAGGAGCACTCCCTGAACTCTGAAAGAAGGTTAAGATGCATGAATCAGTGGCATACAGTAAAGGAGAAACGGAGTGAGGCTGCCTGTTTTGATGAGAGCATTAGGGTGAAGTGATAGATTGAACTGATATTACTGAGGTAGGGAAAGCTTTATATCATAAAAGAATGGGTAGACAAGGAGATAAAACAATACTATGCTTTGTGTCAACAAGAAATGTGAAATGTGTGAGGAAATGCATGGAATTATAAAAGAGGGAATGAATAAGTTTTTGTACCAGCACACTAGTCTTTGCATAAATCCTGTTGCTTACTGCTTGCTGTAAGACATAGGAAATATTGTCTTTCCTGTGCTTTCTCTTGTGCTTTATTTAGGCATATGGTTACTTACTGAATTCTCAGTCCTTCAAACATTTAGTGCTTTGTGCCATGATAGTGACTTCTGTAGTGGGAATACCAGCAATAGTAAGCAATAGGCTTGAGGAATAAGTGATTCCTAGATTGCATCCTTGAACTTTAATTTAAAAATTTCATGCATCTGAGTGTCAGTTTTGTATTATAGTGAGGGTCACATTACTGTTAAATAGCATACCAGTTCTAGAATTACCATGTGCTGAGAAACAGTGCAGTAGTGGGCACTATGCAGCCTGCACATTTTTTATGATTGATAAGATGCTTCAAGTTACAGATGTCTCTGGATACTCACCATAGATGATTAGACCTGGGAGTGGCCTCAAGAGATCCTGCAGTTCATTCATGTAACCTCAAAAAATTAAACCCAAATCATTCTTGAATAATATTTGCCTAACTTTAAGCTCTGCTTAAAAAAAAAAAAAAAAAAAAGATTCTATTAATTAGAAATATCTACCTAACTATATATAAATCATTAAATATATGATGAAGGGACAAAAAAATTAGCTGATAGGGGTTTTTTTTAATAACAAAACTGACCTGGAAATCATCCTTCCTTTTTTTCTCTCTTATTTCCCCTGCAGTTTTGGAAGCCAAATTTCACATATTGTGTTTTTGTATATATAATCTTCTGTGGTGTTCTGATATCCTCCATCTGATTTTGATTCATGACACCAATTATTCTGAAATATTCAGCATTTTGTTTTAAGTACAATTTTATTACCTTTCAGATTTGTTGACATTCCAGATTTTTTTCTTAAACTACATTTTCAAATGGGATTTGCTATGTATTTTTTTTTCTTCAGGTCTCCATGAAGCCATATAGATATTGATAAAAATGAATTTAAAGATTCACTTTAATATAATCTAGTGATAGTCTGAGATGTCAAATGCATGGACAAATGTATGGGCATCCTTATTCTGTGGATGGAACAAGAACCACCACCCAAAATCACCATTAAATAGCTTCATCATAAAGACCTAGTTTTTCCATGTCTGTGTCACTCTTTAACTCCTTATATTGAATTTGTATGTGAAAACTGTCTGCCTCAGTTTGAATATGCTTTCAAAAATGTCAGCTAAAGTACAATATATGTCCAGAATGAGACAAGGAAAAAATATATTGGTTTGCGCAACTAAAAGATGATCTGACACCTCATAATGCCAACTGTAATTATTCCTAGAAGCAGGTAGGAGGAAGAGTAGCTGTTATATCCAGGGAATTATTTTTGAATATTTAACATGGGACTCTGAAAATTAAATCCACATTAAAACCTTCTGGTAAATTCTGTTTTCTCAGATTTCAGATTTCACAGCAAACTTTGTAGAAGTTTTATTTGCAGTGGGTACAATCCAACCCTGAAGCCAAACAAGGCTTTTCCTGCAGGTTTTGATTGTGTTGGTTTTGCTAGGAGAAAGTTTGAGCACATGAGCAGAAAAACTCTCCCTCCTTTGTCCTCCATAGCCCCTGAGCAGAGTCGATGAAATACTGAATTTTCATATTCTTCAGCTGTTAGTAAATATCTGAAACCCAGTGTGGAAGTTTTGGATCCTTTTCCAGAACTGGTCCATAAAGACTTTCACGGCACTTGGGCCCATGTGATAGGTCCCAAAACTTGTAAGGAAGTATATGGTTTTGAAGAAGATAGCATGTGATAAGAGAATTTACAGAAGTTTCTTGAAGGAAACAAAAAAGAAAATAGATTCTGGGTTAAAGCACAAGGCTGATCTATCCCCATGTCTTGTGATAGGTAACTACCCACAAGGGATGCATAGGCAAGAGCAGAACAGGAGAATGTAGTGATGCTCACCTATAAAACTCTCCAGTTCTCCAGCAGTTTGTGGAACAACAACTTCTTTAGAAAGAAAACTGTTTAGGTCCCTGTCTCATTTATTTCAGCAGCTGAATAGGATTCACTGAATGAGGCAGGTGTTGCAGGGAGGAAAAAAAAGATATCCTCAGGGTTAGTGACCTGAAGAATTGGTTTTCTTCATTCTCTTGACACATAGTAATGCTATGCTGCTTGCTGAACCCACACCTGATAACGGTTTTGCCTTAGCTGTGTATATTCTGGACATCTGACTTGGTATTGTAATGTACACCAGTGCTGAGACCTCACGGCTGCAACTGAAGTAAATTACTCTGCCTTGGATATATAAAGTATAATATAACACTAAATCAGATTTTACATTTCTGGCATAGCATCTGCTATCTTTAGAATAGGAATAATAATACACACTTATCTCAGATAGTTTTTATGAATGTGTTGTGAAGGACCCAAACACTGCATTCATGAGCATCACAGGCTCTGAAGAAATTAATCATTTAGTCTACAGGGTTTGACTAGTGTACAATGAACAAGGCACACTATACAGTAAGGACTGGGGATAAAAACATGATATTGAGTGAGCAACACCAAATGATTATTATTAGGAAGGTAATGAGTTTCAGGAGCTTATTTTCCAAAATACTCACATCAATAGGTGTCTACAGCTGCAATATTTATTTTTGTAAAGCAAAAAAAAAAAAAACAAAAACCCAAAACAAAAACCAAAACCCAAAACAAACCCAGAACCAAAGACCCAAGAAAACATGAAAAGAAATAAAATTTATATTAAAGTCCCTAGAAGGTCCTAGCCACTAGCTTTATCTCCATGTGTACTGAAGTGTGGAGTGCTTCAGGCTTTGCACATTCAGAATTTGCATGCCTTTCCACCATTCTGACGCCAAATTCAGTGAGAGGAGATGTGGTTTTGTTGGGTTTTATTTCACAGTAGCACAGATATGTTCAGAAAACAATATAGAAATGATGTATTCGCCAGCTAAAAGTTTCTACAAAGTTGTAGACATCTCATCTGGGTCATGTCTACAAGGAAGTGCATAAGTTTATTTTCAAAATGTGTTAGTTGACATTTTTTACCAGCACAATAATCAAGAACCTGTAGTGAGTATACACAGGGTAATTTGTGTTCAAAAGCGTACTCACCTCCTTGGAGTCTTAATGATGTTGATAAACTCAAAGAAGCTATTACCAATCCTTCTAAAATGATCAGTAAACATTAGCAAAGAGGAAATAATTTCATCACTTTGTTTGAAAGATTGTACTTTTCCCTATTGAGTTTTCCCTATTGAGTTTTCCCTATTGTCTTGTTACAGACTTATGCATTCAGTGTGATATGATATTTTATAAAAAAAAGTTACTGAGGCCTGGTGCAAAACCAGTGAAGTGAACAACAATTTTTACGCCTACCTCATAAGGCTTTAATCCTTGAGTATTCTTGAAAATTATGTCAAACTCAAAAAGCATCCAGCCATAATTTCCTCGTCAATCCTTTTGAACCCTTCCAAGTGAACGGCTTCAATCACTATGGCCCAAGTAAAGCCGATGCATATTTGTCTCCTTAACAAGTTGATGAGGGTTTAAGAGAATATTTTGATGACTGTGAAATTCACATAAGTTTTTTATAAAACTCTGGATTGCATCAGAGCAGCTTTATGTAACACCTGCTGATGCTGACTATTAGCTTTGTAAGCAGTTGTTCACAGCAGAACCAGCTCCAATACTGAGCAGCCAGAGTAAAGTATGCGAAAAGAATAATGGTACACCATGAGAATGGTATACATTACAGATATTATAATGAGGAAGGGCAGTTATCAACTTCTGAGTTCACTATCGAGTGCTATGATCTTGGCCTAAAATAATATTATGCTTCTGCATTCAAATGTATGTAGTGAATGTGTTGGACAAGCTGTGAAAAAAATACTGTAAATTTCAAATACATACGTCAGTCATTTGCTACTTTGCTTCTAATCTGATTCATAGTTTAATCACTGTTATCTGGACCAAGATGTTTATTTATTTAGCAGAATGCTGTTGTGTGTTTAATGTGAAAATAAGTTTTTTAAAATTTGAATCTACATGGAATTATGATTGCAAAGAAATTTTGGAGATTAATATTAACAAGCACACACCTGGATACACACATATATGTGTATAAATACCTTACAGTATGCATTAACCTAGGCTGCTTATGCTTCCCCCTCCCACACCCCCCCTTCTGTTAGATAGTTAGTATATTCCAAAGTTAAAATTAAATTATTCAAACATCGAATAACAATTGCAAATCATTCTTCCTCTCTGTAATGTGGAGTTCCAAGAATAAATATATTTTTCCTCTTTGGTAGTAAACATATGTTGTTAGAAGACCATACTCTTTGGATTTTCTGGCCAATATAATCTTCCTCTGTTGATTAAGTACTGTGATGTTGGAGTATCTGACAAGACATTCAGTCAGCACCACAGAGCTGCATACATTCTCTTTTGCATTTCTCACAAAGACATTTTACAGAACTCCGCAATGTGCTGAAAATCTTAGAGTTACTTTATAATTGTAGTAAACCCTTTTTGCTGTCAAGGAACCTCTATACAGCAATTTCAGTGATTGCTGCAGAAAAAGCTGTTGCACATTACTGAATGCTGCAATGTTACTGAATAATTTAAAGTAATTAAACTAGAAAGTGTTTTATTTACAAAATACCAGTGTAGAAAATACTATTTCTTTAATGCAGTAAAATTTCAGTGTAAAGTCTCACTTCAGCAATTAGTATCTTATAGGAAGAAAGACAAGACAGGGTTATTAGTCTGTCATAAATTGTGATAACTACTTAAGAGTTCTTTATCATCCATCTGAAGTTCTTCCCATCCAGAAATTATCCACCAGACCTTAATAACTTAAACGTTTTAAAGTAAAATTCATAGAGATCAAACCTATTGGAACATAGGAACTATAAAAATACCATTAGAACATTGGTAAATAAATGTCAGCACACATTGCATGTCATCCGCAGCACCCTGAGCAGGAAAGGCTTCCCTGTGGACAGATAATTGCCCGAGTAGAGCTCTCACTGGCTTTGAAAGAAAATGGTATAACAAATAAACACAGAACTGCTGGAGTCTATGACTTCTCTCCTACAGTAAGCTTCTTGGACCTAGTGAGTAATTTCTTTGTTTCATTTACTTTCTTGGCTTTCTGTCCCCCTAGACACCACTTCATTCACATTCCCACTGGAAAAAAATGTAGGACAATTGATGAAATAGGATTTTTTTTTCCTTCTTTTCCTCCTTCTTCAACAGTCCTGTAGATTTTTCTTTTTATGGGAGAGAACGATTTATCAAGCTAGACAAAGATCATCTTCAGTTTTGTTAATATCTGCATAAACCTGTGCAAGTTCTGCGGAGGTTACTTGTGTTACAGAGACAAAAAGAAAGCAAAATATGGTCTTGGGAACACACTGAGTAAGAATGACGAAAGACAAAATAAATAGCACAGTATGTGTGGCTGAAAGGATTATTTAGGTGAGCTATGTGGTGTGAGCAGGGCGAGTATTGACAAAACCAGGCAGTGTGCAGAACAGCTCAAGGTTTACTTAGCCCAGAGGTGAAAGGCTATCAGTTACCTTTCCTTTCAGTAGCAACTTCATAGTGGTATCTGAACATAGATTATTCCTCTAGGAAATGCAGAGTGATTCATATCAAGTTTGTTTCAGTCTCTACTGTTTGTACTGTTCAACAGAATGAAAAATTATTGTTTTGGTTCAAATTTGTCCTATTTTTAATAACAGGATAGCCCTTTGTTACTTAAGAAGTTTTTTCTGAGTTAGAGCCTCTTTTTTCCACTATCCAGTTTGACAGTTCAATCCTCATTTTCAGAATTTCTGATCTCAGGTTACTACCATTAGCAGTTATTACTCCTGCTTTCAGTAGGAATAAATATAAGATGCTACTTCTGAACATTTCATTAGTGAAGCTTGGTACGTGACCATATAAATCTTTGAATCCCTTTGCACCATGCAAATGATCTTTATTGTTACATGCATACTTTTAAAATTTTATGTGTTACTTCTTTAACTAAAAATACTCAATGCTTTTCAGTTTGTGTAATCCCCAGACCTAACAGATTTCAGCAGTCTTTACAAATCTTTGAAGTCAGTATACATACATACAAATTCACAAGTATTTTCCAGTGCCATTTAGATAATGTTCAGTTTTTATTTACTTCATATGTGTACTAGTTACAAGGTTGCTGAAGATATAAAGGTGTAGAATGTCTATAGTAGGTCTTAGAAAGCTACTGGAAAAAGTAAACACTTTTCACTAAATAAAATACTTGGCCAGTACCTGGAAATTATTTACCTGAGTTCAGCCTTTTTCCTCTTATTTTGATTTCATTTTCTGAAGATGTACTGTCTCCTGAGTATGCGTTGGGATCCTGCATTGTAAAATAGACTAGTGCATCTGAACAATATTTAAAATGACATTTTTATTAAGCTGGTATGAAGCATGTTGCTGAATTACTTTTAATATGATAATGCTTTACAGTTTGCTGTGCCTTAAGTGCAGCTTGGCAGTTGAGTTTACATGAATATTTCATCCAGAAAAGGCCATGAGTTTGTAATTATAAATAGACCTGTTCAACACAAAGAGATGGATGATTCTACAACTAGTAATTTTCTAAGGAAGTGCTATTTTCTTGAAGACTTAAGGCAGAGACTTGCAACTGAAGAGGTACACCTGCAGATCACTTTAAACAGTATTATAGGGGTCTAACTACTTTTCACAGTGAATTACTTGGGGCTGGTGTCTCGATTTCTTCAGCTGTGTATTTGCAAAAGTACTGGCTCAGAAAGGTGGTAATGCCAAGCCTTCATCCCTCCTCATCCCTTACTTCATTACACAGCCAGCTCATAGAATAGCTGTTTTAATTATTTAATACTAATCTCCATATGGATTTTTATATTCAAGAATAGGGGATTCCACATGAAAAGTGACATGAATATGAGCTTAAGTTTTAACTTTCAGAATTTTCCTGTATTATGAATTACACAAACATGTCGTACATATAATCATCATGCAAAACTGCCTGACTCATCAATATCTCTTTCAGCTGTGGAACTGGATTTAGTTCAGGAGGCAGAGCTCCTGAGCTACGTGGTTATGTCTTTTAGACCCAAAAAACACATATCTATATGGTATTGCTCTGCTGCACATTTATCTGGAGCTATGGACAGGTTTAGGCCAAGGTGACAGGTTCTATGACGCAGACATGCCAACAGATAAAAAAGGGAACAGAAATAATTAGGAAATAGTAAATACTTAAACTTCACTCCTGCTCACATAAGCAAAATATAATACTTGTGGTTACATGGGAAATGTTTTCCTGGTGGTTATTATTATTTCATTAAGAAAAATTAATTTGTTGAATAACCATGGATATTTACATGCTATATAAGGATAAAAGTGATAAGAAACCTCAGTGTTCACTTAGAAATCCTGCTGTTACCTTTAGAGTATGTATTGCATCACACATGCATACTCAGTATAGTAAATAATTGTGTTAATTCTCTGAAATCCTAGCAGTGCCTTAAGAAATCAACTCTTACACTTATATCTTAATACTATTTCACTGTGTTCAGTTCTGCTCAGTGGTCAGGACTGCTCCTCTACCCCTGGAAATAATAAATCCTACAGCTGCAAAGACGTATTTACATATGTGACTGATCTCTTGTAATATATTATTTGTTTTAATGCTTTTAGGGTTTTTTTCACTTCACTACTATTTTGAAAGCACCTTTAGTGCCAGATCTTTGAAACACACTCAAGTGACTTTCCCTCCATGAATTCAGCCCGCTGTAGTAAGTGCTATATCTCAGTATGATTAACCTGATGCCTTCAGCACATTCCTAAGATTGTCCCTAAAGCATCTGGTAAAAGAATGTATGTAAGGTACACTGACAGAGTGAAGCAGCATGAACGTGCACTGTGGTTATTGTTTGGGAAAAATGATTTATCCAGGCCAACTTTATCTGACAGATCTGATACTACTTGCTATGGATACACACAATAAGAGATAGGGAAGCTGTGCTGTAATGTTACCTGTTGCTATGCTGTATTTCCTATAAAGTACTCTACTGTGGCTTCCAGCTCTGTTAATGCCTAAAATTGTGCCCTTGGTTGTACCTGTGCAATTCCCTAGAAGTTAACGGAGCTGTCTCATCTTAGCAGAGAAGTTTTTCTGTGTGCCTATGTGACCCCATAGAAATGAACAACTGTGGCATGACTGTGCTTAAGTGTTTTCACATACACATTTTGAAAACTTAAAGTAATAAAAAAATAGAAATATTTATAATATGGAGAAAGAAACAAGGAGAGCACTTGGAAAGAAAATGGAGGGAATATATCATATGTATGAAGTACCTATATAAATAAGGAATAAAAAGTTAAGAGTTTAATTCTCTCCTGAAAGAATTAAACAGGGTAGA
>JBCJKH010058528.1:2037-12051 GCA_039877255.1 Loriculus beryllinus
TGCCACTCTGTATCCAAATAGTGTTTAAACTGTGAAAAATTATTTGCTACTTAAGGCTGAGGAGACACAGCATATTTTCCTCACCCTATTTTGCCTAGGCAGTAGCATGGATCTCCAAAGTGCTAATGGTTTTATGTAAGAGGGGTGCACAGTTACTCACCCTCATGCACCTTGTAGAAGAGAAAGAAGAGAATTTCAAGCTTAGATCTAAACACCTTCCTTGAACAGCCTGATGCTTAACTGCAAAATCACCCACACTTTTCTGTTGTACTCACATTGGTTCCAAATTCCACCTGAGTTCCTGTCAAAATAGCTGGAAATATTGGATCTATAGCACTTCAGAGGCTCAAGCCTGTACACTAAACTCTGACTTTCTATTGTGCCCAACACAGCCACACAAGAGAAAGTCAAAGGGATGTTTGGAAAGCATTAACCCACTTTACCTAGGAAAATGTCAATTTGCATAGATGATTGCAATATGTACAAGTAGGAATATGCAATTAAGGCCCTTCTTGTAGACATCGCACATGTGAGCCTTCTATTAATTCTACAGGAGGTTGATGCTGAGGTTTTGATTCTAGCTACTCCTACTGCTTGATTTTAGTCCAAAGTAAATGCCATATGAAGGGGGTAGATCTTCTTTTATTTTAAAGATCCTGACCCTGCAAATACTTGAAGAGGAAAGCAGTTTTATATGCACGGATCATCTGCAGAATCAGAAATGTTCCAAAGCCCAAAAATAAAAATATGAAAAAAAAGAGAAAAAGTGTCATGATGTAAAAGCATAATCGAAGTCTGAATGGCCTCTGCTAACGGAAGTTCTATGATTCCTCTAGACGTAACCACTTGAAAATGTTTGTGCTGGATGCAAATTATTCAAAATTAAGAAATGAAAGTCCATATTACTAGCTTCTCAATTATAAAATACTAAAAGACAAATTTTAATTTATTTCTCAAAGGTAAATATGGTTAAACCACTAATTTCAATAGCATGATGGCATTTCAATATACAAAAACCCAGCACTTCACAAGGGATTTGTATTATTTAGACAAGATAATAGTTCTGCAAAAGAGATAATGCAAAGTGCCACAACCACTTTTTTAAAAAATACACAGTACTGGTAGTTTATATCTGTATAGATTATATCTATATAATGAAGAGTAAATCCACTGATACGCCAAGTAACAGAAGATTCCTAGTTAATTTCCTTTCTCTAACCTAACATCTATGCTACCCTCTTTCTGATATACAAGCGGTTCAGTAAAATATCTAATCTCAGTATTCATTAATTTTCTTTACAATAAAACTGTAAAAAAATTCTGACAGATTAAACTAATATTGTGTCAGAGGATTCATGAGCAGTTTTACATGTCAAATCTGAATTCCAACTACTGAAAAGTTAGATATCTCAAAATAATAAAGTAAGCAAATAAATTCCAGACTTGACATGGAAACACTGACACTCACAAACTATAACCGCAGCACTTGGTCACACTCTAGTTGTTATTATTATCCTTTAAATCCTAATTCTGCGGTGAAACTGCCCTAACCATGGAAGCCACATCACACCTCCTTACATATTTCTGGATTAATTCTTTGGGACCAGAACTTCCAACTTCCTCCTGGGTTATACTTCATAAAACACACTGTTTGCATAACATAAGCAGCAACATAACTTTTCAGTCACAGCCAGGTATAATTATGGGTATAATTACGGGCAGAACACTGTTTAACTACTCAGCAGAAATCTTTCACAGAAAGTAACTAAACCTTTAAACCAACACCAACTATTCCAGCCAAGTTCCTCTGTAGCTGGAGACAGAGGGTTGTGAATCAAGCAGGCTGAAGTACCTGATCCCACAACATGCTGCGTGTCTTGAGGGAGATTGAACATTCTCTCAACTCCAGCGAACACTGGTTGGAGTTACAGACATTTAACACATTGTATATAAAGGTCTATAAACTCTGACAGATTTTTGCACATCACCTGAATACGAAAGACAGTAAAATGAAATGAGGCAGGATAATTAACACTGTGCATATTCTAGCACAGACCAACGGCCACTTTTTGTCACACCTTGAATGCTGCACCTTGTTACATCCTGCTTTAAATCTGTAATCCCCATATGGATTGATAAAAGATAAGCTATGATGTTGTTTTTGGGGACTGGCTCTGTTTTGGGGATTTTTATATATATATATATATATATTATTCTTTACAACCATCCTAACAAATGAAAACAAAGTAATCTGGAAACAAAAGATGGCGATGGAGATAAATTTCAACAGTGACAAAACCTATTTTGCTACAATATTCTACCTATATGCACAGCCAATAAGCAGCAAACATTCTGGTCATGACAGTAAAACATTCCACAAAAGCTATCTGTTTCAAGAGGACATGAACTGAATTTTTAATAAAATGTTAGCCTCAAAACAATTCAGAAGATTACACTATGAAAAGACAAAGAAAATCCTATCCAAGCAAAAGGGATTCTATAAAACTGCTATCCAAATAGCTAACAGAAAACTTGAAACATGACACAAATGAAAAATGTGCGAAGTATCCTGACATTGCAGTCATGTTACAAGTCAGTACTTCAAGAGCAATGAATGAGATATAAATATTTACCCTAGGTAGCTAGACTGAAAAATGTAAACAGATTCCGCAGATTTAATATAATTTGTCAATATCTTTACTGCTGGAAATAGAAATGTTAACTCAGGCAGGTCACTGATCCTGAAAGACGAGTATAATCCATTCCATTTTTTACCTGTCAGTCATTCGCATCATTGCCTTTCTCACAGCTGACTGCTCCCCTTGCCTTGCATTTCTTGTTTCGAGGCACTGAACAAGCTATTATATCCATTTTTCACTTGGGCTTTTTTTCACTGTTTCCCTACTGCCATCTCAGATTAGCACTGCCTGTTTCTTCCCTTATTTCCACAGTATTGCCCACTTCTACTGTTTTGTATCTTAGAAAGGTGGCCCTTCTGGTCTCTGAAATGCCATCTTAAATCTCACTTCTTCTCAAGGTCCACAAATTTTAACCACCGCCTAAACAATAAAATCTGATCCAAAGGTCACTGAAGCCAGTAAGAGCCTTTCCAATTAACTTCAATGAATCAGGACCACATTGCTGTCAGTAACTGGGTTGAAATCTAGCAGAAGAAAAAGCCATTAGAATCTGTATGGGTATCTTTGTTTTCAATAGCAGACTGCTACTTGAACATAGTCATGGCAATACTATACCCTAAGTTAATAGCGATCATCACCAGTATTTTCTTCAGACCTTATGCAAAAGACTAAGGTCTTAAGTTTGTTGTTACCTTTTATCTGTAGAAGTCTGGAGTGATGCCAAAGACATCTGACACAGCTTGAATAAATAAGCACAGGCTAGCTCCTATCACTTCCTTTACATACTACGAAACACCATTCTACATCTAGCAAGGTAAAACAAAGAAAATTCTTGTGTTTATGAACCAGGTTAGTAAATTATTACAAAAAAAAAAAAAAACCCAAGAGGTAAAATGGCTGTTTAGAGTGATGGAATATTTGGAAAGCACAGTGAAAAGTTTAAAGCCAGATTGTCACTAGTGAGGACGTGCAATGCTGTTCTTGCAAGGATCCTCTTATTTCTATATTATTCATCTAACAGCAATTTTAAGAAAAAGATATCAAAAATAATGTGACTCTACTTCTTTCTTCCTGCCTTCACTAACATTCTGCTATTTACTACTTTTTCATGTAATTCTCCCTGTCTCTTGCAACTGCAGTTCTGTAATGCATACTTTTTATAAGAGAAAATTAAAATAAATTACTTTTGCCAACCCTTCCTTCTACCACTTAAGTTTGATTTTTTAAAGTACCTTGGGTGTAAAGCCAGTGCCTTTCTGCAATCCCACAGTGCCCTCACCAAGTGATGTAGGGAAAACAGTTCTAACAAACAATTTAGGAGATCTAATACAATATGACAATTGAGATACAGAAATACTATGAAGAGTTCATGTGATAGAACGCTGTCATTATCAGAAAGCAACTATTGTCAATCTAAAGCTAAAATATTACACACTTATTACATATGTTGTGGTTTGAGGCTATTTCAACAGAAATTTGTCAGCAATGACAACTCACATTTTTGACATCTTTGTGCTGTACTAACTAAGATGCTTAAGTGGAAAAGAGGGGGTAAAAGTAACACTGCCTATTACCACATAAGTTTGCCAAGTGCAACAGCAAACTAAAGCCAGTTTGATGACCTTCACTGAAAGGGTGCAGCTTGTGGCTGGTTGGTTTTTTTTTTTGGTTTGTTGGGGGTTTTTTTGGTTGTGTTTTTTTTTGTTGCCTTTTTTTTTTTTTTTTAAAGCAAAGATATTTATGCTGACACTTTTATTATAGTGAAGTACACTCCACCCTCACAGCTTCAGCTATGGGAGGCAAACGTTTTGCAGAAATGAAATTACTATTGCAACAGTGTTGCTTATGACATTGTTTAATAAAAAAAGGAGCCAGGACACAGTACATTGATAAGGGGTGGAGTGTATTGTATACACAGAAGAGAGATATTCTGTTCTGCCATCTGACATTGATGTTGGAAGAGGGGACAAAAACAAATGCATTTTTTTTTTTCCAGTATTGAAACATGCAGAGACAAAATGCTTATCACAAGTTGTATGCAGCTCAAGAATAATTAAAAAGAATAGACTTTAGAAATGCCCCATTATACTTACCATGTTGAGATTTTTTTAATATATATTTAGTAATCTGATCTTTCACTTCAAAACTTAGACTTAAGCAATGAGTGAATAGGACCTGAAATACAGACCAGGCATTGCTCACATCGCATTAAAAGGCATCTTTCAAATGCAGCTGTGGACTTCTAACTGACTGAACATAATTTTTTAGTTGCTTAGAATTTGAAACGCAAGATGAACTTGGCCACATTACATCTATTTTCTTTAAGTGGAATTGAAAGTATACTGGTTCAAGAAGGCAACATGCAAAATTCAAACCTATTTGTTTCTTGCAGGATTCTATTGACCTATGCATGAAGAGGTATTGAAGCAGTGGTGCAGTGAGAATCACTACAGCAGTACAAATCCACAGCTCAAGCATGAGATCCTAGAGGCTGGATTTCTGAGGAGCAACGCAGTGTACTGCTCTCCAAGATACACCACTTCCTTTAACCAATTAATGTAGTTCAGGAAAACAGCTGCTCACAAACTTTTCCACCCCACCAAAAAAAAAAAAAAAATTAAAAAAAAGAAAGGAAAAAAAATCAGGGAAGGTGGGAGGAGGGAAGAGGTGGAAACAGTTTATGCATTATGATGACATTTAGCAGAGCTGCAAACAGAAAGCAAAGACAAATACTTTAAATGTGATAGATTTCAAGCAGAAACATGGAAGCATTTTCCCCTGTTTAATATTTTGCCAGAGTTGGCTAGGACAAAATTTGGGTTGCAGCTACAGTCTGAAACAACAGTGCTGAGAAACAAAAGAAAGAGACATTTGTCCCCCCCAACCCCCAACTCCCTTCCCCTCCCAGTTAGCAAAGTATGACTGATGCTTTTGGTTGGCTGCAAGGCAAATATTAGCTAGAATATTTGAAACTCATTCAGCTAAATCCACATCCACGGCCTCAGCTGTTCAAAACTTATCATGGATTAAAGCCATGAAATAAAAATTAAAAAAAAATTTCAATTTGAAATTTTATTGGTGTGTTGCTAGAATGGTCAACATCGATCAACAGGAGAGACTTTGTCCACATACTCTGAGAACAGCCTTCCTGCACTTCCCCCCCTCTTTTCTTCCTCCCTCTTGCTCTTTCAGCATTAATGCTATTAAAAGCCAAACAAAACACTGGCTATGGGTGTAAAGAATGCTGGTTTTCTGGAATGTTGCCATGGATCCTGCTTTCAGTCGTGTCCCACGGAAAGAAGGTGCAGCCTCCTGTTCCTGTGGCAGGCTGGTTTCCCCAGGCAGGGCAGAAGGAAGATCGCCGTGTACCCCTGCTCTTCCCTACTCCTTCCCATCCACTATAGCCAGGTCTTTGATCACCCTCAGTTTGCCACTGGCATCGATCCTGCGCTTCTCGCGTATTAGATCCTCCAGGCTGTGGAACCTAACTGTGTGCACCTTGTTCTCTGCCAAGTGGATCTTGAGATAGTATTGCTGCTGGTGCTGGGTGCCGGCAGCAGCCTGCAGCTCCCCGCCGGCTTTGAACTCCCTTTTCCCGAAGCGGCACCAGGCGGCGAAGCTCTCGGAGTTAGTCCAGCAGATCTCGTCGCTTTTTAAGCCCAAGTGCCCGCAGGCGTTTTGCACCACCAGCTCAGCCACCAGCGGGCGAAAGCGGTACCAGCTATTCACCACCCGGCCCACGTTGCCCGCGGCTGCCTCGTACAAGCTGTCCTGGCGGATCTGCCCTTGGTGCAGGTGGATGATCTGCCCGCTGCCCACGTACACTGCCCAGTGCGGCGGCGGGTGCTCCGACGGCCCCAGGTAGAGCAGCTCCAGCAGGTCCCCCGGCTTGCAGAGGGCAGGCAGGGCTGACACAGAGTATACGCTGAGGTCCCCAGCCTGGGGGCCGCTGCTGACCTTGGAGAAGATGCATTCCTGGCCACGGAAAGCGGAGAACTGGGTCTCGTTTAGCACCAGCTGGTGGTGGAGGTGGTGGGTGGGCGTCTCCTGGTCAGGGCTGCCGGAACCCTTCACGCTGTACTTGTCTGGCTGGCCTCGCTCGTCCAGGTCCTCCTCCTCATCCGAAAAGAAGTAAGCCACACCGACGCGCAGCTCGTCTTTCTCGATCCCCGAGGGGTCCCCGGTAGGCAGCTCGCTGTAATTCAGGTGGGTGATGCGATCCAGTTGATTTCCCATCAATGACAAGGCGAGGCGAGGGCAGGAATCGCCAGATCTGAAGGAAGGGTGGGGTGAGGAGGTACAGAGAAAACAAGGAAAGGGGAGGAAGGAAAAAAATGAAAGAAAAAAGATAATCAGTGCACATACAAAAGATCTCAGCGATTCCGCCCTAAGCCTTCATCCCTCCCCCGCTCCTTCCCTTCCCTTTATGCCAGCGAGTAACTCCTAGTGCGGATCCTTCCCTCTGCCCTCGGTGAGAGGGCAGAGTACAGCCCCGTCTCTCCGTGCGGGGCTGAATGCTCCCTGCAGTCCCGGAGCGCCCGGCTGCCGCCGCCGCGGAAGAAGGCAGCTAAAGCCACCTGGTCTGCGCGAGGGGATGGAGTTGGCCCGGGAGCCCCCGCTCCGCAACACGAGAGGGCTCCCGGGGTGACTAAGTGGGCCTGCCCCATAGGGTCCTGAGCTTTTCCCTCTGCCGAGCCGAGCAGCGCTACGTGAGGGAGGGCGGCTGCAGGAGCACACAGCCTCGGACCTGACACCCCTCCCCAGCCCGGCCTGGACTTCGCAAGGAGCAAGGCGAAGAGCAGGCGATCAGCGCCCGCCACCCCGGGGTCCCTCTCACTCCCCTCCGTACCCGTGGTCGCCCAGCTCCAGAAACCGCCCCAAACTCCTTTAAAGTCGTCCTGCCCCCATGGGCGCTGCAGAGGAAGCGAGCCCCGTCCTTCCCCCACTGCACACCCAGCTCCTCCACCTATGCCGCCCCGCTCCGCTGTGGGCTGCCCGGCCCCTCCGGCGAGCCTAAGTACCGGCGGCACCGCTCTCGAGCCCGCCCCGGCCCCGCTCATTGGACACGCAGCGCGGCGCCCAGCGGCGGCGATGGGGCTTAGTTGAGTAGTGACGCTGGGAAGTGCCGCCGCCGCCGCTTCAGCCGCCGCCGCCGCTTCAGCCGCCGCCGCCGCTTCAGCCGCCGCCGCCGCCGCTGCTATCGCGGAGGGGCTCCAGTGCCGAGGCGCGGCGGCGGCGGCTGGGTGTGGGGAGGCAGAGCTCCCTGCGGGAAAGGGGGTAAAGAGCGCGCCCACCGGGGTGTGCCGCTGCCAAGCGACGCTGCGACGAAAAGAAATAAATGGGGGGGACAGAAAGAGGGCATTTTGGCAAAAAAAATCCCGCCCCGACTTCAGCTGGATCGTTGCACGTGTCCCAGAGTTGTTCCGATCTTCGAGGCCGGTGGTGGGATGCCCGTCACCTAACTTCAGTAACCTCAGGTTGTATCCGAGCAGCCTGACGGGTCCTCTGAGTTTCCCCATAGTCAGCAGACGAGCATTTCCAGAGTGGTGCTTCTGCCGCCTGCTTGAGGATCGGTTTTGGGAAGCCGTGAGCTGCCTTAAGAAGATGACTGCCGCTTGCCATCACCTAGCTGGGACGTTGAAATGTTACATGGTTGACGTTAGGTGAGATGACTCCGTCTTTCCACAGCCGACTGAGGCAGGAGTTGTGGGTTGTCCTCAGGCTAGAGGATGTGCTATGACTTGTCTGAAGGAAAAAATGAGGCTGCCTGACAGAAGCACTCCATTTCTTCCTAAAACATATGAAATCTAAAATCAGTCATCTGTAGTAGTTAGTAGCAATGCACGCTTTTACACCTCATTTTGCACATTATGGAAACAGAACTGAGTTCATTTGACCACAATTTCCATGTGAGGCACTGTCAGTACTTCAGTGGGTCCTCTGGCTCGCAGGAGGAGGCAGGCAGAGTGACACTGATTATACACTGAGGTCTTGGAGACTGCCAGCCTTGGAGAAGATGCATTTCCAGGGGACTATAATTTAGTTGTTCTGCGTTCCCAGTCTTGTGCACTAATCACGTGAACTTCTGAGAAGTGATAATTTAAAGACACTTCATGAAAAAATTTAATGACATTCTATGGTTAATATATGAATCATATTGAAGTATTATTTTCATCTAGAAGTACATTTACTACCTTCTTCACATTGGAAATAGTTTTGTCATCTAGACATAACTATTTCTGCTTTCAGTAGTTTTGGATAATATCTGTCTTCACTGCTGGCCTTTTTCCAGTCTTCAGATTTGATTAATTGAGAACAATAATGCCATTGCTGTATTCTCATGATAGAGAGACATACATCCTTAAATAAATACACTGAATTTCAGTTTGTACAGGTTGTACACCTAAGTATATATGGGTCAAATACTGAGTTTCTTAGATAGACGTGTTTACTTTGAATGACCCTTTTATTTTTCCATTCAAATATCTGTATGCATGCTTTTCTAGAATGGGCGTTATTTTTTTAATGTATGCAAAGGCTTCACATCATAAATGGAAGAGAAAAAAAGCGTATGTTTAGTGATATGACATTCGAAGACTGACATCAGTTATCTTTCACTGTGGCAGTTATACTAATCTGTTGATGGTTACAGACTTTCCATGTGCCATAAACCAGGGGCTAGACCTGGGGACACACAGGAATTAAGCTGATTTACAGCAGTTAAGGATGTAGCATTTGGGGTGTGTAGAACTAGAAAGTGAATAAAAAGAAATAAAAAAAGGATTCTACTCTAATATCTGCAATTAAAAGTTTCACAGGACTAAGCCTAACTGATGGATGTTATTTATCTCTGGAATTGTGTAAATGATTTCCTAATGATTGTCAGAAATTGTTCTTTTATGGCATGACCTTCACCAACTGCAACATTTTAAATTAAATTAAGAAAGCACTATAAAAGGTTTAGAGTTAAGGCTGTAAAACAGTGTTTAAATATTCTGATTCTTTTTTAATGACTGTTAATGGGCTTCATTGTTAAAGCTAGTCCAAGTTGAAGGCCATTTTCTGTAGGCCTTTATCAACAGTTTCTGTTTTCTAAACACTTTACATTTTCTCATTTAAAGGATGCATCTTTTTAAGTTGCACTTGCACAGTTCACACTTCCCACGTTTGCCAATCATCAAGGCTACGTGGAGTAATTTTTAGGTAGTTCTAAACAAACAAAGCATTATTTAATCTTTTCCTTGCGAAATCTCAGAGAACAGACTGCTTCGGTAAACTGCAGGTGCAGAAGGAAGGAGTCTGGGTCTAAAGAAGACTGCACTTCTGTCTAGGTGGACTACCTCCTGTCAAATTTTAACCATTTTCTTTGTGTCTT
>JBCJKH010058529.1:0-12656 GCA_039877255.1 Loriculus beryllinus
CCCTGTGGCGCGCCGGGGGAGGCGCGGGCTCGTGCTCGCGCCCTCGCCGTTGCCATGGCCCCGGCTTGCCGTCACGGGCGGTGCGCTGCCCGTGCGCTGCGGCGCGGTGATTGGCGGAGACGCCGTGTGTGGCGCTGGGAGAGAGGCTGCAGCGCAGCGAGCCGCGACACAGGCACAGTCCGCGCCGGCCGCCCGCCCGCCCCGAGATACCCGCCGCCGCGCTCCCGCCGCGCACAGGTAACGGGGCCCGCCGCGCCGCGCCGCCCCTCCTCCGGCCCCTCGCCGGGCGGCCGCCCCAGCACCCTGCTCGCCGCCTCCGGGGAGCTGCGGGGAGGGGAGGGGGGGTTGCGGCGAAGCGAGGCGGCCGGCGGGCAGCGCCGAGCAGCTCTTTGCCCGCCCCCGCCCGCTCCGGCCTCGGTGGCAGGGAGCGGGGCGGCGGGAGCAGCCTGCCCCAGGGGGCCCGCGGAGGAGGGCGGTGAGGGCCGCGCAGGTGAGGCCGTGTCTGCCCCTCCCCGCTGGTGAGGAGCGGAGAGAGGGACAGAACGGCCGGGGGCGGCGGGCGGGGGAGGGGGCGGCAGGTGAGGGCTCCGCCCGTGCCGCGGCGGCGGGGGCGACCCCGCGCCCGTGGGCGCGTGGAGCCGAGGGGGGATGGGGGGGGGGCGCCACCGCCTCCATCAGGCGGGGGTGCGGGCGGCGGCGCTGGGTGTGGTCTGCCGCCGGGAGCGCTCTGCCGCCGGGAGCAATGCCCGGGCGCGGAGCAGCCGCGGCGGCCGCCCCTCGGTCGGGCTTGCTGCTTCCGCCCGCCCTGCCCCTCGCCCCCACCCATCCTGCCCGCCCCGCCCGAGATCTCCGGCGGCAGCAGCGGCTCCCTCGGGACTGCAGGGGGCTCCTCCTCCGCCGCCCCCTCTCACCCCCCTTCTCCTCCGCATCTCCCTGGGGCTGGGCCCGTGGGCTGCCCCTCGTGAGGCCGCTGCCGGGGCGGGGACGCGGCATCCTCGTCCGCCGCCGCCCCCGGCGTTGGGCGGAGGTGAGCGGGATTAACGCTCGCTGAAGTGGGCAGGGCTCCGGCACCGATCCGCCATGACAAAGGCGGCCGGCGAGGCTCTCGCTGTCTCCGCGGAGGGCGGATGCGGCGGCCGCAGAGCGGGAAGGGGAGGCGGGAGGGGCGGCCCGAGGCGGGCCTCCGCGCCCCGGGGAGGTCTGAGGTGCCGCGCCGAGCCGTGCCGCCCGCTCCTCCCTCGGGCCGCTCCATTTTCAGCTGTCACCCCGCCTGCGGGGGAAGCGCAGCAGCGCCCAGCCCCGCCGCGGGCGCCGTCGTCCTCTCCGAGAGGATGCTGCCGTAGAACCCGGCGTACGGCCTTTGGGGCCGGAGTTCTAACGGCTCTCGCCCCGCTCACTCCCGGTGGTAAATAACCGTAGTCAAAATCTTGATTTAAAATGGCTCCTTAACCGCGCTGTTTATCGTGCGGTCAAGTTTTAAACGCACACTTGCAAACGCCGCTGAGTTTTTGCCCCTGTGGTGGGGGTAGCAGATACGAAATTTTTCCCTTTCAGGTGACTGGAATGTTAAACATGGGCTTAATTTATACCGAAATGGAAGGTAGCGCTGCTATTGTTTGTGGTAACTTCCTGCAGAATACAAAACGTTAATGGTTAAAGATTAAACTGCAGGATTGTTCTGTATGGAACATACAGAAATCCATAAAGCATACATGACCAAAATAATTCTTGCTTTAATAATCGAAATGGAGATGGTGTATTCTGAAGTACATTGCCGGGGCCTCAAAATGATCAAGGCAAGGTACATAAAAGGATGGGGTATGAGGGAGGAGTAATCTTCGCTGATGTACCAAAAAAAACCCATTAACTGGTACTTATGTGCAGCAGACCCTGATTTTTATTTATTTATTTTTTAAGTGCTGGTAAGATGCATGTTCTGAAGCATCTCAGCCAAGTCATGCTACCTCAAATACTGATGAAGTAGTATTTTTGAATAGTAAAATCTCCTTCTGTCTGTGAAAGCGTAGCTTCTCAGGTGGAGCAGCAGTACTTGACTCAGGAGGTCTACCCTATCCCATTTTGGGAGAGGAAGTCAACTCTTTTGAAGGGTCTGCACCTTCAGGTTCAGATACTTGGTGTATTCTGGATTTTTGACAGCCAGTGTGGGATTTGATTTGCAGATCCCTATGCCAAGTCCTTCTGCATGTAATGGTAAGATTCTGATGAGGCACAGAGTTGCCTGGTGTGTGCCTAGCCTTTATGTGGCCTTCTTTTGTGAAAAACTTACTAGTGGGTGTTTTCTTGGTCAATTTTGTTATATTGATAATTGGATGCAGTTGGTGCTGCAGCTTGATTGTGATGTGATGAGAGTGATGGCAAAGAACTAGGATCATTTGTGTCCATAAGACAGGAATGATTTGCTTTCAAGTTCACATCTGGATGCTTTTGTTTTTATTTCTTAAGATAATGTACTTTCAAAATTTAACAATTTTTCAGGAGAAAGCAGTGACTTTAATACTTCACGAATCTACGTGTTTGAGCATCAAGTGCTTTTGCATCTTGTAATGCTTTTACACCTTGTGCTCTGTATTTCAATTGTACATCTTGCGGTTCCAAACAGCTTAAAGAATGGTTGCTCTGCATATGGAAACACCTTTGTCCTTGATCATTGTCTGAATAATGCCTCACTATTTTTCCTCTTTAGAAATATCAGCATGGATAAAAATGAGCTGGTGCAGAAGGCCAAGCTGGCTGAGCAGGCTGAAAGATATGATGACATGGCAAGTTGCATGAAGTCTGTGACTGAGCAAGGAGCTGAGTTGTCCAACGAAGAGAGGAATCTTCTCTCTGTTGCCTATAAAAATGTTGTAGGAGCTCGTAGGTCATCTTGGAGAGTCGTCTCAAGTATTGAACAAAAGACGGAAGGCGCTGAGAAAAAACAGCAGATGGCTCGAGAATACAGAGAGAAAATTGAGACTGAGCTAAGAGACATCTGCAATGATGTGCTGGTGAGAAATAATGAAACTGTTGATCCATCTTTACTTAGGGTTGCAGGGTAAATGGTGCTGGGCCCTCTGGGACTGCTTCTAGTCTGTCAGTAAAGCTGTGCTCTCCTAAGCTATTTCTGAAGGACAGTGTTTTAACAATGTCTGACTTTTCTCTGTAATGTATTGATTTTTTTTATATGCAAATCATCAGTATTGAATGCTAAAGCATTTGGAGATGTCGAAATGCTATATAAAGTAATAATTACGAGAAATCAACATATTTCTTTGAGACTGAACTACATACAGGTGTAGTTTGGGGTTTTCTTCTCTGTCCTTCCCCCTCAATGCAGTATTTGTATCTTATATCACTGATTTCTGCAACTCTTAATATGCTGCTCTAGTTGTAAGAGGTAGTTCTTACTCTACGGAAATTGTGCCCCTCCCTGGGCAAGATGATGTAATGTTAGTTATGACTCAGCCATGCAGAAAATTGGCTGCAGGAAGAGGCAGTAGAAATGCTGTAATACCTTCTTAAACTTAATTATTTTAACAGCAAACTAAAAGGATATTCAAGTTGGGCATTTTCTGTGGCTTGTAGTTCTGTCAAAATGTGCATGTACCTGGCAGACAACCCTGTATTTTCGTTAAGAGTCTGGTTTATGAAATCCGAAGCTTGTTCCAAAAGCTTTTTTCAGATTGTCAGGGTTTATTCAACCGCATGTGCCTGTGGTGCTTCAGGGAGCTCATAATTAACAGATGCCCCGGCCTGTGACCACTTGTAAGGTAGATGTTACTGTCAGCAGTAGAATTGTCCACTGGACTGTGGGCACTGCTGGTGTGTCATCCCATGTGTGACAAGCGATCACATACCTGGAGGTGACAGATGGCATGTGACAGGAGAGAAGTGTTAAAAAAGCTAAGCATGCGCTTGAAGATCTCATGTCAAATGAAAATTAAGATCAATGAGTAGCATGACTTTTGCTTGCTGTGTAAGATAACTAAATGACAAGTGTGGTGATCACTTGCAGAAGACTGGTTCTCCAAGAGTGTGTAGAAATCAGTGTGGATAACTTCAAATCTTGGCTTCCAGTTCAAGCTGGCTTCCATGGTTATTGTGACACACCCAGTTTCATGTTGCGTTATCTTGTGTAAGGATAACTCTTAAACTTCCACTGTGAAAATGGAAATGTCAGACTTACACATAGGAAAGATGGATTTACTAGTTCTTGGGTTAAGGGGTGGGTCATTTATTTAAGCCAGGGAAATAGGGAACCAAATCTGGCATTCTAATTTATTGCTATTTCTTCTTTTTTTTTTTTTTCTTTTCTTTCCTTTTAATTAATGGGCATTTCCTCAGGGGTGGATGCTTTCAGGTCAAGAGTGATGTGAATTTCTTTTGTAAACTATGGTTGAAAATCTTTCTAATGAAGCCTTTGAGCTTAGAAACCCCATTTTAGAAGAGCCTAGTGTTTGCAATTGAATTTGTTTTTTCTGATAGCAGAAACCAGATCGAAGTGAAATTTTATCGTACATGCTAAATACAAAAACTAAACCAAAACCTGAGCTTTTGAGTTTGCTAAAGCAGCTGAATTATCTAGGTGGGAGGGAACACGGGTGGGGAATGTTGTTAAATCTTCCAAATCTCAAAACATATAATTCAAATAAATTCTTATTATTTGCTATGTTACTACTTTAAGGAGGCTAATGTCTTACTAATCTTCAGTGTTGCTAGTCCAGTTCTTAATAGATTAAGGAAAAATTACTGTCCAGAAAATACAATGCCTTAGGGGTGATTAGCAGTAATAAAACTACTTTTTTAGAGTTGGATTTAAAAAAATAATAATAAAAACTTGTTTTATTGTTCAAGGGGTAGGATTTAAGAATGCTTTCAGATATCAAGCACTACCTTTGACACTGGTAATTGCATTGAAGAATTAGATTTGTATTTAAAAAATACTTTTGTTTTCTTTGGAATATGCTGTTCACATATATTCCTACTGCCTAGAAATGTGACTGACATATTGTTTTATTTGGCATTTTAATAGAGAAGAAAGAATTGTGGTGACATACTTAGTTGTTTTCTATCAACAGGAATTTTGGCAATGCAGCGTGCAAACATGGAACTAGGGGGTGGTTTGGGTTTTTTGGTTTTTTGTTTGTTTTTGGGGTTTTTTTATTCAGGAGCTTCTCTAATTTTTGTACAGCATAATCTAGACTACAGCTGTTCACAGAAGTGAAAAACAAGGTTTACCAAGTCTTGATTGGAGCAAGGTATACCATTAATAAGACCTGAAGTGCTAACAAGCCTTCAAAGCTTTTGGTCAAAAGCCTCAGCAGTTACAGTGCAAAAGCAGCTTAAACTTATGTCATTTATTAAGACTGAATCTGTTTGAGCTGTTGTTGTGTCTTCACTTGCCTGCTAGGCTCTTAAGTAATATTTAATACTCTGGGGTGTTACATCACAGCTGAGCGTGGAAGTGACTGATGTCCTAACTTCAGTGTTGAAGGGAGGAATCCAATGAAGAGCATGTGTTTGTGACTAGCAAAATGTAGCCAGAGCTGGCTTCTCTGCTGCTTCTTGCTCTCTTCACTCATTTATTGGAATCAAATTACTAGTGGATTGGAAGAAATATCTCCTCTAATCCAGTAGATGCGGAGTATATTAAGCTGTGTGTGGGTTCTGTTCCCAGCTCTTCCACTGACTTGCGGAGTGAATAAGAGCAATTAGTGCTGGACTTCTTTCTTGCTTCTTAACTATTAGACTGAATGATAAAAATTATAGCAGTTATATGGGTCAGGTCCGACCATTTATTTTTCTCCTTTACACTGACCTTGCAGCAGGAAAAGCCAGCATCCTTGCTGCTTCCTAAATCTTCCTCACTTGAGCCTGTCGTGGAGTACCTCTACAAACTGCTGAACCCATCTTTTTATTTGCTGCAGCTTCAGAGTGCTGCTGTACAAAGAAGGGACACCTAAAATCTCTTGGTTGTGTCAGAGATACACTGGAGGATATTCAGGTGTAATATAACCAACTCTTAATTTGGAGTTGGTCTGGTAGTGCTGGTAAACTGCAGATAATTGTGACGTATTCTACATAGTACAAGTTTCTTGCACTGCACAAGTAAAGACTGAATTTCCAAATTCTTCAAGAATAATACAGCATGTGTGGGAAAGCCCAGTGCCATACTTCAGTGTCTTAAATGTGCTTGAGTACTATAGAAAATCTCCAGCCTCAGAAGTTTTGTACTTACAGAGGAAATTAAGTTTTTTGTTACATACTTTTCCTCATTTTAGCCAAGTGTGTGCTTCGCATCCTGTTTCACATTTCCTAAAATGATCTTTTATTTGTTGTTTCAATAATAAATATTTTTATTAATCTAACAGGTGTGGATTTTCTTCAAAGTGCTTTTTGCAGTTAATTTAAAACAGAGCTGTAACTGAAGTGGTTCAAATTAAATCTGTAGTAAGATTAAATTTTCAGCTAATGAGAATTCTGAAATACAGAGAAGGTATGGAGAGGTCTCTAAATGACTTAACGTCTGATCCTGCTTGCGTGTTGGAAGTTCTCAGGAGACTTGAACTGCTAGTAACTTTCAGGCAGTCTCTGACATAAGCTAAATGTAAACTAATACTTTAAAAACAGAACTGGCTTCAGTATGGATGTAATGCTACACAGTTATACTCTCTTTCCTAGGCTGGTACATGTGGCAGTAGTCCCCTGCGTGTCTGTATGTGTCAGTTCCCATGTTCTTTCCCCATGCTCAGCCTTCTGGGTGATGTCTCTTTCTCCCACAAGTTCCCCCTGCTCCGAGTCGTATCTTAAGTGAATCTCTTTGCTTACAATGCCTGTGTGCTCTGTTTTCAGTGTTTCTCTTCCATTTTGGTTGTTCCCTTAAAAGTCTAGAGACCTTCCTGAAACTTCATCTGCCTTTCAGCCTTCTGAAGTCACTTTTGCACTTAATGCTGTACAGCACATTTTTTCCCAGTCCCTGCCAGAAGAGCTGCAGGTTAATTGTGCTGTTCAGGACGCTCTTAATAAGATGGAATTGTTTGCTTTCTTTGCCACGTTACTTCTTCCTAACTTCATGCTCGGAGCATAAAGTGGTACTCCTTGTGTGCTTCTACTATCTAGTGTTCTTGCGCTTGTTACAGATGTTTTACTTTTTAGACATTGTAGTTGTTGGGAGGAGAGGAGGTACAGTAAAACCACAATTAAGTGACTTTTGACTTGTGATTCTTTAATGTATATATTGCTTGTGGGGGAGTAGCAGAAAGTTTAGTGACCTCTCATGGGGCTGCAGTTCATTGGGGGAAGGGCGTGTAATTCCATTCAGAATGAATCTAAATGGTTTTTTAAAGAACATACCACAGAATTAATGCCTGTTACCATCATACTGAAATCACTGTGGGACTATTTCCTAGTTGCCTGCAAACATCTAATAGGTTACTATGTTAACATCTGTAAAACCTGTTTCTGCACTGGTTCTCAATGACAGGGTAGAAAATTAAGTCTTCTCTCCTATATGAAACCATATGCTTTTTGACACGCACACGTGTGAGGTATTTGTAAAGTCAGTTGTTGTATGCTTAGTATGTCCTGATGGTCAAGAAGTATGGCTAGCCTATAGAGTGGTGCTAACAAGCAGATTAGTGTAGATGGCTTAAGAGCTTGAGTGGCTGTACTGTATGACCCTCTATGTTATGAAGATATGTGATACTGACACAAAAATTAATGTTCTGACTGAAAATTGCTACCTGTAGTTCTGTGAATCTTTCAGGCTTGCTTAGTTTTTCAGTTCTGGCTGCACTTTGTTTCTGTCTTTGAGATCTGTGTCCTTCATTTGATGGTTTTGGAAAAGAAGGGGAGGTGTTTCTATACGCTTCTCTTTACAGAATGTTGATCACAGAAGGGGGGTGGTTAATTTGCTGGGATCTAGGAGCTAGGTGACCAGAGCTCTTGTTTTAAAAAACTTAGTTATTATTTTAAGCTGCTTTAATTGAGTAATTTAGTTTGGAAGGGAGGTCATTTAGGTCAACTCTGCTTAGATACAGTTAGATCACATTTCTTATGGCCTTTCAGTCAAATTTGGAGTGTCTTCAAGGATGGAGATTTCAGTCTTTCTGGGTCAGCCTGTCTAAGTATGTGGTCATACTTATGGTTAAAACGGAAAAATAAAAAGTAAAATCCTTTTATGTAATCAGAACTTTTCATGTTTCAATTTGTCTGCCACCTGTTATTTTACTGTAGACCTCCAGGAAGAGTTTGGCTTCATCTTCTCTAGGCAACTGTACAGAGCAGTGAGATCTGGTGCTCTTCTCCAGGCTGAAGAAACCCACCTCTCTCAGCCTTGTCTTGTACACCACGTACTCCAGCCTCAATCATGCTAGTGGCCTCCACTGGAATCACTTGAGTATATCCATGTGTTTTTTTATACTGTGGAGCCTAAACCTGGATGTAGAGCTGGATGTATGTGAAAATACATGAGTACCTCTGGTTCACAAATGCTTCTCTGAACTTCTGTATATCACAGAGCAAAATACAGCCAGGGTTTACTAACTTCCCAGGATGGTTATTATTTAAGCTTTTGATTAACTCTCCCAGTCTGGCTTTTTAAGTTAGGGTTTGGTTGGTATAATTGCTCTCATATATTGAAGGTAGGAGGCTGAGGCAATTTGCATCAACCTCATCATTTCACTTTGTTAATCCTTTAATCACTTCCCTGGTTGTGGCTTCATCCCTTCAGGGCTGGCGGCTTTTTTTGGCTGTTGAGTTTTTTCCTCTCTTTTTTGTGCAGTGAAAGCACTGCCTAAATTGGAGTAATTTTTTTAATGGTTTGGGGTTTTTTTTTGGGGGGGGGGGTGTCGTTGCTTGGTTTGTTGTTTTTGTTTTTACAGATGGTGGTGTTTTGTTGTTTTGGTTTTTTTTTTCCTTAGGCAAATTAAGCTGTTGAAAAATTATTGAATCTTGGAGAAATAAATCATCATTCTTGGATCCATTCATATATGAGATGACTTGGTTTGTTTTTTATTTATTCTACAATGTTCATGTAAATGCATGAAACTTCAGCTCATGTTTGTCATGTTTGAAAGGATTTTCAATTCCAGCATATATAAGAAATGCGTTGGTGGTTGGGCTGCATGGGCAAAGGAGAACAAGTACTTATTAATCTTAGCAAGAAGTTCATCTACAGTGTTGGTATGTATTTAATACACCTGCTTATCATAAAATCAGGTAAGGTGCTCTGCATAAATGCAAAAAAAAATTAAACGTGCAGGTACCATTCATACTTTATTTAGCTCTGCACACTTGTGTATGAACACATACATACAGGTATCTATATCCTCTTGCATTTACTGGAAGTAGAAAAAATCTTTACTGTAGTCTGTATATTAATTTCAGTTGGCATTAATGTTTAATAATGGGCTTTGATTTAGAAAAAAAGTACATAATGCTTATGCTGCTCAAAAGTATCCAAGTAACAATTTGCTTTATCTGACAGCCACCTTTGGTGTTCAGGTACTTCATGAACTTACTGCTGTTCTAAGCAGCAAAATAATCTGATCAGTGTAGTTGCCTGTGACAAATACTCTCCTTCTTCCAAGCTCTTAGAAGCAAGAACTTCAGTGTGCGTTACTTGTAATTTTATGACACCAAGTGTGTTTGTTACACTGGTTGGCTACTTAGAAGGTGGAATAAGAGGGTGCATTGTTAAGGTACAAGCTTTTGCTGTGAAAGTTGTAAGTGGTAGAAATATGAAATCTAGGATATGAACAGAATTGGTGTGTCATTTCTGTACATCTGTATGAACGGATGCACACTATTACTGGTTTTATCTGCAAACTTTTGCCTTGTTACCATGTACTTGACAGAAGTACATGTTTCTGAAACATGTTCTGAAATGCTTTACTTGATCCTTGCTGTAGGCAGACACAGTGGCTCCTGGCTCCAAACCTGAAGTTGGTTGTGCATTCAGGCAGTAGCTGGCTACCATTTTGCAATAGTTTGAGAAAGCCTCTGCTATTGAGTTGATTAAAGAGCATTGATTGTGATTATTTCTTAAACTTGTTTTTTGCTGAATGTCAGCTCTTACGTAGTTACTATTTTTTCTTGAAATATGTCAGAAGATTGGCAGTGCCTCTCCTAATGAAAAGTAATAAGTTGTCATGCTGCTGCTGAGGTGAACAGGGAGTTCTTAATTTTTTTTAATTGGATCTAATGCAACTCAAATGAGCAGAGAGCAGTTGTGGGTTGGTGGTGGTTTTTGTTGTTTGGTGTTTTTCTGGATGTTGCTACCTTTTGTGATTATGTGGTAACAAAATATTTACCAACGGGAATCTGACCTCTAACTGATTGTGTTCTAGTTTAGAGTAGGCTTACATTGCGAAAGTGGTGTTTTTGCTGAAATGCTTTTGTTAGTATTGTACGCTATAATGAACCCCTAATAAGAGATATAGTCTACTTCATGAGATTTCAGATCTGCTGAGAGTGTAAGCTGCTAAAGATAAATGGTTCTTACTTCTGATTCTTATCAAGGATTAAAAGAGTTGCATCATGTTTATGAGGGCGTTCTACTAATATTTCTTCAGAGACCAAAACTGTAGAGTCGGCTTAAGAGAGCTAGGGCATGCTATATTTTGGCCACAATAGCTGTCACTTATACCTGTCCAGCTGAAATTCTCATCCAGCTCTGTTGGTTTCAATTTTGTACTATCTCAGGTTTCTCAGAACATGTTCTGTTTCTTCAAAGAATAATGATCCTTGCATTTGGCACCATTCTGTTTGTTGCATGGTCCCCAGTATTTAAAAAATAGGTTACTGAGGTGATGCAAAAAAAACCCAGAAAACAAACAACCCAGGTAAGAATTACGTAGGATCATAGAATGATTTGCGTTGGAAGGAACCCTACAGGTCATCTGGTTCCAACCACCAAGCATATTAGCTTTGATCTTCAGTGGAGACTGTTTGGTGTATTAATGTCTATAGCAATGCCTCAAGAAATTAAATACTTTAATACTAATTATTTTTCTTTTAATTGTCTTGCTGGGTGCTGCCCTTTGCGTGTTCTCAGAGTTGGTTACTAAACTGGAGAAGTGGTTTTAGCTGTGCTTCAGAATTTGGTTCCTTTTCTGTCTGTGTGTATGTTAAGTGTACTTCAGTAAAAACCTGCAGTGATTCGCATGAAGGACCTCAAAAGTCTCTTGAATAATCTTCAAGGGTATATTCTGATACTACATACATTTGCTTCCCTTGCCGTAATTGTGAATTAGAAAGCAAAGTGATAGAAGGAGCAAGCTAGTAAAGGGCATAAGTCGTCTTAAGTTGGGGAGGATAAATCTGCAATGAGAGGAGACACTCATATGACTGTAAAAGTGTAAACTGAGGTGCTGCTCCTCATTGCCTCAATTCCTATCCTTTTCTTGTTACGCAGACCAGTGGTGTGTCCATCCATTGGTGCCATGTCTTCTGTCTAAGCACCCTGTAGGTATTTTTAGTATGTACACCTGCTTCTCACTGACCTAGTTCTATCCCCAGCATACATGTCAGCATGAAGATGATTTTGCAGGGTATCCTACTTACTGCATGTTTCCCCTCGCCTGTCCATATATATGCAGCTGCTTTTTTCTGAAGAAACACTTTTAGACCATTCTAGTGATATTTTCTTGCGTAAGCTAAAATTTCTTGCCGTTCTTTCTGTTGCACAGTACTCCCTCTTCTCTAAGTCCTTTAGGGGTTTTTTTTGAGTTGCCATCTTACTAGTCAAGCCTTATTTCCTCCATTTCCCCCCCCCCCCCCCCTTTCTAGTTCTTTGCCAGATTGACTGCAGGAAAACTGCTAATCAAGTGTACCTTTTTCCTTTTCTTACAAATCCTGAATGTGCCTGTGTATGTTCACATCTCCTACTGTCCCAGTCAGGTTTCTCCCTGCCGCCTGAAGGTTCTTTGTCCCAGATTCTGAATTCTTTCCCTGCTGAAGCTCATCATTGTTAGCTCATCTCTTCCAGCCAGTGTTCTCACCTTTGTCAAACAACTTCTGCTGCCTGTGTGAGTGGGCAGCCAGTTTGATGGGAAGAAAAGAATAACTGGTACTGAGAACAGGCAGCAGGCTTGTTTCCTTCTTCAGCAGATGAGGTACTGCAGAGATCTCCAGTGCCACAGCGATCTCCAGTGCTACAGCATCCACTAGTAGTTGACAGATTTTCTTGTATTCCTGTACTAGTGAGCAAATGAGAACATAGAAATCTGTAGCTGACATCAAACAAACAGCTTTGGTTTTGGCTGGAGTCGACTGACAGTGGAATAGTCCTTTTGTTTTTCCCTCAAGGAGTGTTGGAGGTCACCCATGATGCAGCAGTTACAAAGCTCTTATCCCAAGCTCTGGGTAGAACTGTAATCAGAGGCATCATAATGAGTGTCTGGAAACAGCCTGGGTTTGGGAAGGTGTTGTCTAAAAATATTCTCTCCAACAGTTCCTATAAACGTGTGTAAATGGGTTTGGTTAAACCCTTTGTAGTGTGTGTACCAATCTGTGCAATGCAGCTAATTGCACGTGTTGTTTCATAACCTGAGTAGCTTTCCAAACTGTGGTGCTAAGGCAAAAAACTCCTTAACTCCAGCTCTCACACACATGCTCACACATTTAGCACCAGGAGAACCCAGCTAAGGCTGTGG
>JBCJKH010058530.1:984-11303 GCA_039877255.1 Loriculus beryllinus
GGATTTGCAGGCAATTCCTCTACAAGGTCTGGTTTAACACTTGCTTATTTACAAAGCATTACAAGAGAAATCTCAATGGGAAAAAGACTATGAAACAATACATCTAGAGATATTCTGGATAAATTTATTTCTTTCTGAGTGTGCAAGAGTAGGTGATAATTATTAGAATTTGAAAATAAGTTATCAAAACTATAGTTTTGCTCAGTGTCTCAGTGTCAATGGATAAAGAGATTCAGAGTGTATAGGTCCAACCCAGTCTTTCCAACTTTAACCCTTACTTTAAAGTTTCAGGCATTGTTTCACTGGTCCTGTTTGAAATGGCTATATAGCAGGAAGTAGACTTTTTCAATACTGTTGTATTAACCCAAAACATACTCCTTATTTCGAGTTTCCTTTTCTGATCCTGGTGCCCAAGGGGAGAGTACGACAAGCCAGCTTGTACCAATGCAACAGGGAAGGACTGACAATTTAGTTATATGTGTATGTTCCCTTGTCCACTAGAAGTCTCCCAGGATTTCTGTGAACTTAGAGCTGTGAAGTATGGCAATGATTTGAGAGTCCATCAATTGTTATCCAACGATAGTAGGCTCCATGACTGACAGACCTGAACAATAACAAGACAGGGCATCCCAAAGTACATATGTCTGACTATTTTGTTTGGAAGGAACTGGCATTTGACCAGTAATAGAATGTTTGCAGTTTACATTTTTTCAGCTTTAACAGAGAAATGGAACTGTCCAGGTCTCCAGTACTAATGGAGCCACTTCCTCCTGGACCGAACTAACAATTGCATTTGGTGAAGGAAGATTTGACTGGCTGCCAGGGACTGTCATAGCATTCTTCCTTGTTTATAACTGATAAGATGTAATAGATAAAGCTGAAGATCACTTTTCATAGGAACACAGAATGCTTTGGGATGGAAGGGGCCTTAAAGATTACCCAGTTCCAACTCCTCTGCCATGGGCAGGGACACCTTCTGCTAGACCAGGTTGCTCAAAGCCCTGTCCAACCTGGCTTAGACTTTTCTATTAATTTTTCATGTAAAAATACTTCTAATTTATATGAGATAATATTCTATGAGGAGTTATGAGGAGTTATAGTGGACCACAATGAACAGTGTGTAAATATGGTGTATCATTATCACTACTACACCTCCTGTAAATCAAGACTGTGCCTGAATATACGATTTTATAAAGACTTCATCGATCATTATTCTCTTACGCTCTGCTTTAACACTAAAATGGATAAAGTAGGAATAAATAAAAAAGCATAATAAAGCTTATTAGACACAATTAAAGTGCCATTTGGAATAGCTTGAAGAGCAACAGTAAAAAAAGAAACAATATGATTTATCCACAAAACATACACATGGGAAACATTTTTGAATGTTCTTTTTAACATCTTTAACTCGATAGGGTAACAGTTCTTGTAAATATGGGCTAATCCTACATACGTTTCTTTCTCAGAGTATCTCCATAACAAAATGAAGCTTTTGAGCCTGGGTAGAAAGTCACTTGCACATGGGAAGTGTGCAAGTATATGCATGCTCAAAGCACTGGTGTCAGTTATTTTCTGGGCAAAGATCCAGCAGCTGTCCTGAAGTAGGGTTTGATTTTGACAGCTATGCAGATTTGGTGCTGAAAAGATAACTGCAAATTTTAAACTCTAAGGGTTTTGCGAGACAAAACCAAACATTGTTTGATGCTTTGTTTCTAATACAGGTTAAGAGGGGCTAAATACTACTACTATTATTATTAGGTCTCCTAATGCCTGAATTTCCTTCCTCTTTATAAAGTTTCACAAGTGGATTTTATTAAGGAGGAAGGGACAGAGAATTGATGATTTTCACTTAGATCTGCTGTCCTAAACAGACATTTCAGTTAATTTCTAGATGAGTGTTTCCAATGACCTTCTTTCAGGGTTATATCTTATTACACAGAATTGTGCTAGAAAACCAAAGTGTATTCTTTATAAAAATATATATCTATAATTATAATTTTAGTAAAAATATATATGCATTTTTAATCACTGTATATGCTTTTTAGCTTACTCCTCTAGTACACAATTATCAATTCATTTCCCTAAATAACAATTCAGTGAATGCTGTAAATATTTGAAAGTTTATAGATTGGCCCACTTCATAGGGTAATTTCTAAGGAATCTTTCTGTCAGCGGGTTAACCTAATGTGAAAAATGGGGCACTGATTCAGCATGACAGGTTAGATTAGTGCTTAACATGCAAAGCAAAACAGAAGCAGAAGGTTTCTGGCTTACACATTATTAATGTTGACTTTTAATTGCCTTCTCAGTCAGAAATGATTACTCCATACTGCTTTTCATTTCAGAAAAGTCAGGATGCATGTTCATACAAACAATAAAATAACACGGATTTACAACGTCATTGGCATCCTCAGAGGAGCTGTGGAGCCAGGTGAATATTGGGTGCTTGGTGATTTTAACTGCTTCTTTATTTTGTGTTAGGTGAAGTTGTTCCTATGTTGCAAGAAACTTCAAGTGTTTTAGATAGATGGATAATATGGAATCCGAAAACCCTTTAATAGTTGTCCTGTCCCTCCCATCACACTGTTTTTTATTGGCATTCCCAAGAATATATTTGAATGGGAATGCCAGAATGATAGATATCAGAGAATTTTTTTATACTGCCTGTCATTTTACATTAGGTTTCCCATTGCAATATTCATGTATTTTGCCTTTGCAAAAATTAACACAATGCAAAGTACAAAAAACTAGTGATGATTTGGAACTTCAACATAATTGTTGATATCTAATAGTAGTTTATATACATGAAAGACTTTTAAGTGGAAACATATGTATAAAATATTTCTTGTCTTCATTTCTATACTTCAGTAGAGTAAGTTAATGTTTGGAGATTGCCTTAAAAATAGATTTGTAGCACTGGTACCAGCCTTCCTATTTTGTTTGACAAGTAAGGATGCAATTAAAGAAAATACAGGTAATCTAAATGCATTTTTAATGAAGGATCACAGAATTGCAGGGTTGGAAGTGACCTCTGGAGATCATCTAGTCCAACGCCCCTGCCAAGGCAGGGCCACTTAGAGCAGGTTACACAGCAATGTGTCCAGAGTGGGAGACTCCACAACCCCCCTGGGCAGCTGTTCCAGTGCTCTGCCAACCTCAGCAGAAAGAAATTATTCCTCATGTTGAGGTGAAACTTGTTCTGTTTTAGTTTATGACCATTGCTTCTCATCCTGTTGCTGGGCACCACTGAAAAGAGTCTGGCACCAACCTCCTGGCACCCAACTTTGAGATACTTATGTGCATTAATGTGATCCCCTCTCAATCTTCTCTTCTCTAGGCTAAACAGGATTGATATTGTGTGTTTGTTTCCAGACAGGTATATTATTTTAGGAGGTCATAGAGACGCTTGGGTATTTGGTGGTATTGATCCGACTACGGGTGCAGCTGTTCTGCAAGAGATTGTACGGAGCTTTGGTAAAATGAAGATGGAAGGTAACTTAAAATTACTTAAAATGAGGGATATGAAAACCAGCAGCTTTGAGGAACTGCGTTGAATGTTCCCATCAGCAGTTGTGTTGATTTAACTTTTCACCTCCACAGAAAGTTCTATTTCTTATCATGAAAGATGCAAATTAATTGAAGAAGCACATATGTAGCCTTGCATCTTAGTTGGCTGAATTTATTCCCTTGCGTCTCTCATTGGTGTAATAATATGCTCTTAGTTGTGTGTAATGAAAATACTGCATTAAGAAGAAATGTCTCTGCAATAATATACTCCTCTAAGGAATTCAGAAATGATTTTTGCTATATCATTAAGTGCTATTTTGTGAAGTGATTTGAATTACCTGTGGTGATCTTCCAGTAGACTTTCTAACTTCAAATTGAACTTTCGTGTTTAATTATGTGATTGAAGGTTGGCGACCTAAGAGAACCATTATTTTTGCAAGCTGGGATGCAGAAGAATTTGGATTATTGGGATCCACAGAATGGGCTGAGGTAAATAGAAAAATATAGTGTAAAGAAAGTAAAACTTTAAAGTCTGCTGCAGGCAGCTGCAATGCACAGTGGCATCTATTCCTAGACTGCAGTCAATAGCTTCACAGTAAAGTTGGAGCACAACAGACTCCTTCAGGGGCTGTGAGGCCTTCATGTATTTATACAAATTACCCACTTAATGTCTTACAACATAAGTGCACTAACTCTTCTAAGGTTTAAAAATCTACTTTGATTCCAAGCTAATGTCCTTCAGTGGTCCCTGTGTGGAAATCTAGCTGTTCATTTAACAGAACAGTAACATTTTATATAACCTAAATTGATTTACTTTCTAACTTTCTGTTTGAGAAATAGCTTAGTTTCTATAAACTAAGGTCCATGTACCTGTGATCTATGAGCACACCAAGACCACTGTGTGGAAATTAATCCTCCCAGGCAAATGAAAGGGAGGGGGAAGTGGAGGGGGAGTGCAGTATATCTATGAGTGAATAGTTCCATATTCCTGTGAAATTTCCAGCATCATTGAGTGTCAGGGGAAGGACAGTAGATTAATCTCATAGTGAGATCCCTAACTATATTCCTGCCTGATAGAAGGGTGTTGGAAAACTCAGAAGTAAGGTTCCGAATGTTTTTCTCTTCTTTCCCTGTTGGGCATGTTCAGTTTTTAACTCTGTAAGTGGATTTGTTTAGCCCAAGTGAGGAATATAGGTATTATAGGTGTTTTCATTGCTTTGTCTGTAAAATCCAAATTAGAAATGCAGCAGGCAGAAAATTGCCTGATGAAACACATTTCTGCTGAACTATGTAGTAGTACTGGCTGGTTTAACAGAAATGTATCATGCTGATCTTCTGTTAGAGTATTATTTACATGGTTACATTTAGGTAAGTGGATAGAGATTTCAAAATCTATCAAATAAAGTATTTGTATCTTTTTGCTTTAGTTTATTGTCATGCATTTCAGTAAAGCACAAAGTTACATAGCAAAATTGCAGGTGTGAGAGGAGGGAGCAAAACCAGAAATACGCTTCCAAACATCAAACTCCATCATTCTTCTGTAAACAAAACTGAGATTTCTATTGCTTTGAATTTGCACTAAGTTTCTCACTACATTTCTTGGCTTCCAGCTGCAATAGATTCTCTGCACCTTACTGGTGGTTTATGGGACATTAGATGAAGAAAGCACAATCTCAATTATCTTTAAAGTCATTTACTGAGAGATTTTAAAGAGTTGACATCAAAGTTTCATCCCATCTGACTTCCACTGGTAACAAAAGTACACTGTATATAAATCTTTATTTGTGCTTTCTTTAACTATGTATCTGTGCACATATTTAGATGCTGTCAAGAAAAAAACACCTATTTGTTTTAACTATGAAGAATATGAAACAACGATATTTAAAAGATCAATTTTTGTTGAGCAAGTCATGACTAAATTAGGAGTTCTTTTGATGTTTGATTTCTTCACATATTGCTACTGCTGTTCTGTAAAGTTTTTTGTTTAATAATTTAATGTCTAGTAATTTATCGTTCATTAGTTCATGAAATAGCAGCTGTACTAGATTAGAAAGCCATAACCACACCTCAGTGGTTTTAAATTGTTGTTTTGTTGCTTTATTTTCCTTCTCTTTTACACCTAGATTAGATTCAGTTTCTCTAGAGACATTCCTCATAGTTTACATTCATGTTTTCCTGTAAAGCTGCCAGTAAATCTTGATGAAAATTAACTCATGATATTCACCATCTTCTGTGTAAAAAAGACTCCGCAACTGTGGCAACATCCTTTTGCTACATAGGCAATCTCCATTGCTCCTAAATGAAGGCATTTCTTTATGTTGCAAATAAGCTTTTGCACATTTGCAAGGCTTTATGTATGCACATACAGGCTTGCTCCCTCCCTTCATAACCTTTTTGCAGAATCTCCTCTACTGTTTGTTTTAAATATGTTAATTTCACCATGAAGTTATCAATTACCAGTTCAATTTTTAGTTCACATGACTTACAAATGATTAGTTGGGTTAAAAATTGAATGAATCAAGTAACAATTACTAGCCTAATTAGAATATCCATCACAAAGCCAAGACTTAGTAAAATACCACTTACTGATTACACTATCAATTTCAAACATAATTACCTGTTTGCAAAAAAATTCAACAAGTGTGTGCATATATTTAGTATGAAAGCAATGCTTGGTTGACTCAAATCAGTCAAATTCTCTTTAATAGGAAATGTCAGTGCCTTGACTTATCCCTTTTTGAAATGGAAGGGTGTAGAAATGACAGCAACACTCAGTTTATCAGTGTTAAAACTGAGTTCACTGTTGGGTGCCCGCATGAATAATTCTGGCTTCAAAGCATGGAGGAATTCTGGCTGACCTCTTGGTCATACATTACATATTCAAAAAAGCAATGCAGAGATAAAACACACGTGTAACCTTAATTTACCCTGTTACAATTCCATTCAGTAGTTTTCCTGTTCCATTTTGCTCCTGTGTGATGCATCCTACATTTTGTGGGTGTTTTCCACTGCAAATTAAGCAGGAATGAATTTCACATGCCCAGAACACAGACCCATCCTCAAATGTTAATATAATTAGTAAGGTACATAGTGCTACTTATCCTGATGGGGCTTTTAAAGGTAATGCTGTAAAACTCAATGTGCTTAACATACTCTTGACTAAGTTTCACTAGTTGCAAGTAATAATTACACTTTTACAACCCCAGGAAAATGCCAGAGTCCTCCAAGAACGGGCAGTTGCTTACATCAACTCGGATTCTTCTATAGAAGGTGGGTCTTTTATTTTTAAACTCACTTTACTTCACAGATGCCAATGTTAATAATTTGCTGTGTATTATTTATTGCACCCAGAGCTGCCAAACATGACAGATAATGTAATGTTCAGAGTAAGCGCAGCAAATCCATAGTTAATTGAAAAAAGAGAATAATTTGAATTCTCACGCTGCTTGCTTTTGCAAATAGCATCATCCATGAACTGCACCTCATGTGTCTGGAGCTCAGAATGTCTCCTCTGGAAGAGTTTAGTATTCTGTGCTAATGAACTAAGCAGTCTGAATGTTAAACTTTCTCTTAACTGCATTAGCTTTAATTTACAATTACAGTATTAATATATGACAGACTGCTCCTTGTTCTGCTTGCATTTCCAGCTTCTTTCCCTGTGGAATTACATTTGGGACAATACTTTATTACGATTTTAGGACAAATTGTTTTGAGTCCCTAAAGTTACATTTTGTGGCAGTGGGACCCATTTTGGTGCTTTGGGCCAGTTTGATCACCTCTGTACATTGTTATGAGGAGGGAGAATATGAAGGGAGTTACACATGTATTATGGCAGGAATCTTCTAGAAAAATAAGTGTTGAAGAGTGTTTCACAAAAAAAATCTGATCCACCATCATCCAGTTTACTATGATCTTCAGATTATAACATGAATCTGTCATACAGGAACACTGCTTAGAAACTGGACTTTGAATTTTGGGCCCCAACCTATGACTTAAATCACAAAATCCTTCTTACATTATACTGAGCTTTATTACAGAAGGACTTCATTTACTGTTTTCTGTGCTGAAACAACAGTAGAGTCCTGTGAAGCAGTCCTTCATCACAACCTCAGTTATTTAGGGCATTGCCCTTCCCATGTTAAACCCAACAGATTTGGGCTCACTGTGTGTGACTGAAATGGGTATCAACAGGCATATTTAAGAACTCTTTTTATTCTTGTCAGCTGAAAATTTTGTCTCTCACAAAAGGATTGTATAGAAAGAAAAGCCAAACCCAGTTACTCAGTTGGAATTGGGATATAGGGAGGTTAAAAGCAGTTCCTTCAATTATGCAGCCTACATGCTGTGTAGAAAGTAGTGCAGAATTTCACGCCTAGAAGATCTCACGAACAGAATACTAGCTTCACGCTGCTTCATATTCTCTGCATGGATTGTAACACATATATTTTAGTTGGTTTGCAGCCAACGTGCTGCTGTCTTAACAATTTTCTTCTAAATCTTGATTATTCAAACATGTCTCTTGCTTTATGCATTAAAGAAAACGTGAAAGTAAAACCACTGGAAAAGAAATATGTAATAAGGAAAAGAAGACCATACTCTGTGTACTGTTTTAAGTATCTTTCCAGTTGTTCACCTGGTTGGGCATTAAAATCCTCCATAGAGCCATAGCATCCATGTACTCTGCTGATTGTTTTGTTTATCATCGTACATTCTCCACAGCACTTTATATGCCATGTTTTGAACAGCAAATTATTCATTATCTTTTAGCAATGAAAAACAGAATAGTATGTCATACTTTTGAGCGTCTTTGTGACTCTAATTTCTGGTTCTCAAATATAGACTCTCCTTGGAAACATCATTAACATTATCTACTATTTTTTGCCATCATAATGGGGTTTTCTGTAATTGTCAGTGTAGTCCTTTTGTGAGTACATGCTGTGCAGAGGATGACCCAAATGTCTAAACTGTATCAATAACCTATGCTATCTGAGAGCTTATGTTTTATTATGTCCCAGCTCTCTCGTCCCTCTCCTTCTCTTTGTTGTTGTCTGTATTTGAGGGCAGAGGTGTTTGCCTAACTGCTATCCGGTGGTTGTAGTACATAGACAGGATGCTTTACACTCCTGCCTGCCTCAAATGTGGACGTAGTTTCTTCTAATGGGGCTCTTGTTGCTACAGCTGACAGCTTCCATATGAGATACTTACCTAGTTCGACATAGCCTGCAGGCAATGTGGAAGCCTTATGGGTGTAAAGCATAGCAGCCACATCATGGAGGTAAAAGAGGGGGGTTAGGAGACAGTAGATAAAAACATTACTCTTCATCTTTGCTGCCTCCTGTTTGGGTGAGACTAAGTTATGAAATATTAAATGCCAAATGTCTTGCAAGTCTCTTACTCAAAAGACAACCCGTCTTTCAGATACAGTCTACAAACACATTGAATGAATACTCTTTAGGATAAAAGAAGAAGCAGCTGCATTGAGAGACTTCTTAAACATCTTCTGGGGAATATCCTTTCCTCCTGCACAGCTCCTGAATGCACTGAGTTTATTTTTAACATCCTACAAAAAGTTACCATTGCCTTTTATTTAACACAGGCTTCAGGGAGTGTGTGAGTGACAAGGGCTTGTAGCTAATGAGGGATAGTTAGGCATAATTTACAACTATGGAAATGATTAGTTTCATTACTGTGTATGTACCATAACCAGTGCATCATTGTCGTAGAGTAGCAGCAGTTTATACAATATGACCATATAGCCTTTTTCTGTGTATATTCTGAGGCAAAAATCTGAATTATTGCTTTGGAGTCAAATTTCCACATCTTTCTTTCATTTTCAGGTAACTACACACTAAGAGTTGACTGCACCCCTCTTCTCTACAAACTGGTTTATAATCTGACAAAAGAGGTACAGAATCAGTGTGTCTAGTATTTGTGATTTTCTGAGAATGTAAAAGTGGAAGTTTACTGGATAAAGTTGGATTATGAAATAATATTGGATTTATCTTAGTGCTGTGTTGGAAGAATCTTGATCCCACCAAAATCTATGGCAGAACATTCCCCATCAGTGGTTCACAGTTCCTTAGTATTAGAAAGGTTGAAATATGTCACTGACTTCAGTGGAATATTGTTTGCAATATATAGTAAAAATAATAATAATGAAAACAAGATCATAAAAAGCAAGTTCACTTCTCTAAAGTGATAAGCATTCAAGTAAATAAATTACATTTTAAATTTCCCTTCCATGTACCAAAAAGCATCTATTCATTTTCATAGTGGCTAGCTACCATTTTTCATCTTGTCTGTTCCCCCTGAGACTCCTTCATATCTTACTGAGCCCCTGAAACCCTGTGATAAATACTGAGGGATTCAGTGGGGTTTGCAACAGGCCAGATGTACGGATTTGCATGATTTCAAGAAGTTTGATCATGTCTCCTTTGCTTTCACTTCTCTGGATGAATTATCATGAGGCTGAAAGATTGTGATCCATTAAACCATGACTCTTCATTGGCCATGTGAGTTGTTAACCAGACTAAGCACCCAAGATGAGCCTCTGTCACTATCCTCATATCTGGAATCATCTTGATTAACAGAAGACATCTCTGTCTGACTTAAAGGCAGTCATTTCCAAATCATTAGGATTAGATGTATTTGACCAAATGTGCTTCTCTACTCTTGTACATAGAATCATAGAATAGTTAGGGTTGGAAAGGACCTTAAGATTATCCACTTCCAACCCCCCTGCCATGGGCAGGGACACCTCACACTAAACCATGGCACCCAAGGCTTCATCCAACCTGGCCTTGAACACTGCC
>JBCJKH010058532.1:14032-29466 GCA_039877255.1 Loriculus beryllinus
TTCACCTTTCTCTGTTTCATTAGTGTCTTTCATTTCCCCCTATCATTAAACCCATTTTATATGCCAGCAATGTCTGGCTGCTCCAGAGAGAGACAGATGCTCCTATAATCACATCTAATAAAACATAGAAATCAATCACAGGCTCCAGCTCTCTGTTCTCAAAGTTGTATATACAATAGAGCATAAAACTCACAATAGCTCAGCTCTGACAACCTAACTCGGATTTTGAGCAGCAATCATACAGCCCTTTGGTAGTTTATTTCAAAGCATCATAGAAGAAGCTAGTAGGTAGCTTAAGGAAGCTATCCATTTGCTGTGTCACTCTGCTGCATTAGCTTCAAGCTCCAGCCAGGAGTATTATTAAGAAAAATTAAGGAAATAAAAAGCAAAACCCCCAACAGTTGTTTAATTGGCTTAAAAGAAGCAATTTTCATTTTCTGTTCTTTGGGAGGGTTATGCTCGTGTTGTGTCAGATGTGGTTACCTTCCTTGCTCTTAGAAGAGCTCCCGCTTTGCTCTCTGTGCCCTGCTCACAGGGCTGCTGTAACTGGAGAGGCAGATGGAGAAGAGAAAGGATCATTTAAACTTACAAATAGGAAACTGAAAAGCCACATTTAGTTTGCAATGCTATGGATGAGGCATGAGTAAGGGCATTATCAAACAGCAAAGGCTGTTTGAGTGTAACCAGGACAAGCTCCTTGAGAAAACTCAAACCAAAGCTGGATATAGAAGAGAAACACCTAAAAGGAACATTATTATGTAAAGTGATGGGGATTTATAGTACTGAAAATCATTTCTGAGGAACCCGTGGTACCAGACAGAGGGCCACATCACAAATGCTTATTGTCCCATCCCAGCCTGGGCAAGGGGAAATCACTTGCTTTGATTTATAGCCCATATTTCCCTACCTGTGTAGAAATGACCCCAGTAAAATCATGGCAGCACCACTCAACAAGCAGTATCACTCTCCAGTATCACCTCTGTGCTCTGCAGAGGAGCAGCCATGAACACATCACCCACCCATGGGACATCACAGAAACCCACTAAAGGCTGTCAAAGATACAGCAAAGGGGCGGCAATTGAGGATAAAACACACAGCATTGCTCATCTCCAACTTTTCAGCATTAGACAGAAAAGTGAGAGCTGGGCTTTGATCGTGAGGAGTGAATGTTTCACGCCGGAGGGGATGGCACAGAGACCAGAGCTGTAAGCAGGGGGTATCTTCATTCTGTATTTCCTTTGTGAACTGAAGCAAACCACTAAATAACATAATCACGGCTGTATGATTAACACACACACACACCCATCCCTGCTCTGCTATTGCCAGAGAGTATTTTGGCTGGTCACAACTCCCAGCATTTCCACTCTGCCATAGCCTGAGTGTTGAAGAGCACAAAACTCTCCCAGGCTTTTCCTCCTGCGCTCCAACACCTCTAAACACAACTCTTCAGTCTCATGGAGATGTCTTACCATGGAAATCCTCCTTGTTCAACCAGATTGAGCTGCCCCCCAGCAGGAGCAGAGGGAAGACTCTGCCTGATAAAGCTGCCATCACACCTGCAGGCTTTTAACTTGCAAATAAGTGGGAGAAATGAGTGTCCAGAGGGCAAATCCCTTGGGAGAGTAACACAGGAGCAGCCCTTGCAAACCACCAGAGAGATGCCACTAGATGGTGACAGTGCCCACAGAAATTAAACCACGTAGGGGATAAAGAACCCGATCCCCAGGACAAGGTCACTGCGGACTGAAAACAGTGTTTGGAAATCAATGGTTGGCACTTCTTGATTGTAAAGAATGAGGATTCATTAAATCATGTTATGGTCAAGGCAGTGGTTTAGTGACAAACAGAAAAGTGAGTGAATTCACCTGCTTGGTGCAAGTGTGAAATGAGTTAGTTCTGCCCGGCCCACATCAGAAGTAGATAACACCATTTATCTTCATTTCCCCTGCACCTCTGGTGCCCTCAGGCTGAGATCAGGCATAATCTGGGCTGTGGGATTCACCTGCCATTCCCAATTGGAGCTCATAATCTTCCATGGAGCAACTTCAACTGCTCATTCCCAGCAGAAGAGGAGCCCATGTGTAAGAGCTCCTGCTGTGTCCTGCCTGACACTGCCCTTGTGCTGCTTGTGCAACATACCTGTTTCAAGCTACTGGTTTACAGCATGCAGAATCTGTAAGCATCAGCAGGGATAAGCAGAAATTGGATTGTAACTGGTTGCTTTCGTTTGCTTTCTGTGTGAACACTTGTGTTAAAGGATGGTTTATGCCTGTGAAATGCTCCTCAGCGTTCTTGTGTGAGAACAAACGGCTTCACTGACCTATTTTATCTACAGCTGTGACACATTATAAGCTACTGGATCTGTCTTTCATTCTGGATTCATCACCCAAATGATAACATGCAAGAAAACCTGAGGTTTTCAAAAATGGTTGAGGAGAAACTTTTTCTGACCATTCATAATCTCTATTATCTCTGATCAAATAAACTTAAGGGATCCTTTACATTTGGCTGGTTATCTTGTTCCTGTACCTCTCATCCTAAACACCAGCTACAACAGGAGAGACAGCCCAACTTGAGAAAACCCTACAATACCCAGAGCCTTAAAAGCTCCACGTGCATGTTGTGACTTGCTGATGTTAGACTTGTGCTCTCAGCTCGCTGCAGTGCAACCCTGAGCAGAGCTGAAGTGATCACTGTAATCACCACAGAGCACACACCAAATCCACTTCTGTTAAATAAATCTGATGGGAAGAGGGGAATGGCTGGGAAGGACGGAAAGCTCGCAGAAACAGGGAGGAGATTTGCAAAAGTACAAGAAAATAATATTATTTCAAAGATGGAATGATAAAAAAACCCTTAGGTAATTCTGAAAAATAAGATTATTGTGAACCTGAAATTAATATCTGACTTTGGGCTCTGCTTAGCTCCTCCTTAAGCCACCAGAGACATCTCAGCCCCATGGATGAGACTGTGCAGCAATCACATAGACAAGGGCAGATATAGGTGAGCTGTTGTCAAGCCTGACATTGGTACAAATCATGTGAAAATCAGGTCATTGAGCTCACTAACATAAACCACACTCATTTAATAACAGCACCATAGGATGCTAAGGATGCATGGCTGGCATTCCTGTTGTGATGGATTATTCCTGATGCCCAATTGCCCAAAGACAAAACATTATAAAACACACAGAAGGAAAAGGGTATCTGGCTTGGCAAACAGCTTGTGAGTGTGGCTGTGCAGCACCTTCTCCATCCCCTTTTGGGTGATGCTGCAGACACCATCGCCCAGCCTTGGTTTTGCCAAGCAGAGCTCTCACATAGGAACATGCATACGCATGTCACTGCATGAACCGAGGTATACCCACGGCAAATCCCCTTTGCTTAGAGACAGGACACATTTTACTCAATTCTAAATAAAGTCTCATCTATTTATTTGAAAATAACTCATGTCTCAATGGAAAGGGGAAAAAAAGCAGCAAATTTTTTAACAGAGAAAAAGAAATCAGGTTTCGATTTTACAGCGAGTGTGAAATACCCAATTGGGACAGTTTTCACTTTTATTCTACACTGCATTTATTCCAACAGCTCTTCTCTTTCCCAGGTCAGTAAATTCTGGAAAGTCAAGGTTTCACCTCCTTTAAGGCCATGGAACCCCTGAGAGAGAAGCTGCCAACACCTCTCTTGAGTACTGGGGTTCCCTGGCGTTAGCTGGGATACCCTGAGCTCTCCCAACCAAAGGACATCTGACATGGTGTGATCTCCACTTAGGGATGGATGGGGAACACACAGGGGTATCCTAAGCTGTCTACAATTCCTCTGGTGGAACCATGGACGGAGCCGTGTTAGAAGGTGCAAACACAAGATACTCCCTTTCAAAGTGATGTTTCCTTCCCAGCTGCACAGGCATTTGTGTGAAAACTGGAGACCAAAAGTCCACTCATGAACACAACCACCCGCTCTCACCTTGGAAACAAGGGCAGCCAAGAAATCCAGACAGAAAAGAACATTGCTTTGTGCTCCCATCACAGGGCCCTGGCAGGAGGAGATGGGGGCTTCTTTCCTATAAGGTTTCTTTTGTGCTCTCCCCTTGGGGCCAGCAGAACTGGATGAGCTTTAAGGACGTTTCCAACCCAAACCATTCCATGACTATGAATTAATGCTCAGTGTCAAGGCTGCATTGCCCTTCATAGAGGAGCTGGTGGTAGGAGCCAAGCTGGGGCCAAGCAGACACCTCATGAAGGCAACCGGAGCTTTTGGGGAAAATACCTTCAGTCTTTCAAGGGTTTCACTAGGAGCAAGCAGGGACTCTCAGCAGCCCTGCACTGCTGAGAGGATGGTTCAGGCACAGGATGGTTCCCAGCCCCAGAGCCCTGCAGTGTGTTGGGGTGTCAGTCGGGGAAGCGGCAATGGGAGGTTCATGCGATGTGGCCCATTCCCACCGCAGCAATAACTGAAGTGCTTGAAAACAAACTGCCTGTGGTTAGTTAAATGGAAAATGTGTGAGATGGTTCCCTTCCCCTGCACACTCACCCTGAACCCCGCTCCGCAGCAGGGACCAACCTGCTCCTGTACCCTGTATCTTCAGCAGGGCAGGAGAGGACCCAGCACCACTATCACCCATTAAGGGCTGCGCACAAATTGCTTTCACAAGTTATATTCCAACCAATAACATCCCATTGTAGTAGGTTCCAAAATCCTCTTCAGGACCCCCTTCGTGCTGAGCAGCCACAGGAAAAGCTTTGTCCTCACATGTGTTCAACTGAGGGCAAACACATCTCTGTTTTGGAGAGAGCTGCTTTGCGCAGTGACCCAAGCTCACCCGTGAGAGCAAAAGGGTTTCAAATTGTAACCACCAAGATGACAATTACTTTTCCAGACTTACAAAACCCAAAAATCATTTAAATATTGCATCATATAAACAACCTGATTCTCAAGCATGGGCTCATTCGTTCCATCCCAAACCAGATGTGCGGTGGGAGATGACAAAGCAAAGCAAAGGGACAACCAAACCAATGTTTTCTACAAACAGAAAATGTCTCTAGGTCTCATTGAAATGATCTGCTGTATCCCAGCAGTGAACTACTGATGATTTCCATGTTTCCCTGCCTTTCTGGCACACACATGGAAATACATTGTTATAAAGCCCAAATTTCAGACTAATTAAAGGGAATTTAGCTGTTTAAAATAATATCTTTCTTTTTCAAACCCCAGACATCTCCTTGCTCCTGCGTTCTAAATAGCATCTTAGATTATTAAAGCAGAAAGGAGTTTTATGAAGCTAATTTTCACCACGCTGTGTAGTGTCTTCTGCTTGCTTTTGCATGTCTCCTGGTGCAGTCTAGTCAGTTCCACCTTTTCTTCACCAGCTCTTTCTAATCAATGGCATTTTCAGACTCTTTTGCCCGAAAGCAGGAGACAGGATGGTTCAGTGGTTAGGGCACTAGACAGAAATACCACTTCAGCATCCCGTGGGATCGCGGGCCAGGTGCTCACCCGCTTTGTCTCTATTCCCCATCTGTAAACCACCATTTTCCTAAAGCACAGGGCTGCCCCAAAGCACACAGCATTTTATCTGAGCAGGGTAATGAGCTACAGACTGCTCTTGTCTGTGCCTTTGCGCAGTGCTTATCAAAAATAAAGCTACAAACTGCTTGATGGGAGCTGAACGTTGTAATTGTGGGAGTAACGAAGCTGGAGGTAAAGCAGAAACTTGGAAGAAAGCTACATGAAAGTGTGCAAAGGCCCTTCAGTCCCTGGGGTGGAATGTAAATACCAGCTTTCCAGGCAAACACCCTGCTCCAAAATTGGAGGAACTTCATTCAAGCGTAAATGCCCTGATTTAAATAGCACGGCAGGGCTTTATCTTCCTGTCTTGACTCCTCAGGAACCCTTTGTGTTTCAGCAGACTGCCACTGGCCTGAGTGATGATCTTACAGCATGTGACTGCTGTGCTTGGTACCAGCTAAAACAGGATTCCGACAGCAGCCAGGGTTGCTCGTGTTTCCCCAGTGAGATCCTTGCGTGTTGCAGACAGCCTGTCCAGGTATGGCTGGAGCTGAAGAGGAAGGCAGGACCACCATCTTAGACACGATGCTACATCCTCCATAGGTCTGTTCAATCAGTTTCAAACCCTCCATAAATCCCAATGCTTGTGTTCATCATAACTGCTGTGTAGATGCTGGGTTACGTGACTATGTGCTCCTAATGCACATGCTAATCTCCCTTTTTGTTTTATAAATACTATGGAGTGATCAGGTCTCCCATTTGAAACAGCACCCATGGAAAAAGCAACAGGATTATCCATCTTCTCACAGATATACAGACAAGTAGCAATAACAATTCTCTTACTAGTAAGACTTCACAATCATAAAAACATACACCACTGTGTGCATACTGCTAACAGTAATACCTGCAATTACTGTAAAGCCCAGTTGGCCCTAAAACAGTAGTTGACTGTAATTACTTGAATTTATCTAATTGCAGCTCATCACACCCCTGACTAAGCGGGGATCAGCAGCACTCTCATGGAGATACCTCTGAATGTGGTGGTGCATTTAGTTGCCTTTGGGGAATGGAAGCACAGTGAACTAACCCATTTAATCAGCACCCAGCTCCCAGGGTGTCACTCACCACCCTGTGTAATGTCACCCCAGGAAGGGAAGTCCAGACAGGCACATCTGCAGAACCCATGTTCATGCACCAGCATCCTCAGAGTCAGGCTCAACTCTCAGGTATCGTGGTCAGTAAATAAAGAACCTATGGGTAACCAAGTGGACACATCCAGATGTTTTGTAAAGGAGAAAGCAAATACTTAAGAGCTTGTCAATGTTTTAATATTCATTTCTGATATGAGCTGCTGGTTTGAAATACAGGTACTTATTTATTCAGCAGGATGTTACAGCTGGTACTTGACTTTCGCTTGTACCCTACTACGTACATGTTTCTTCTCTGAATTAGGCTTATAAGCCTGGAATTTATTTGCTGAAGTTGCAAGGAATATGAAGAGTTAGAAAATGAGAGAGGAAGGATTTATTTTGGTGAATGCAAATTCCTTTCTTCTTGTCCCTGATCTACAAGCATTTCAGGCAGAGATGGGTTGAGGGAGCAAGAGGTGAAGATCTTTTCTCAAGAGGACTGTGCTGAACAGCAGCACTAAGCTACACAAACAGCACAACAGGGCCATTAAGGTTGGCCCAGATGATCGCTGAGGTCTCTTTTGATGTTCTATGGTATTCTATGATTTTCCAGAACCCTTTAGACATCAGCTTTTATCCAAAGTGCTTGACTCCTGATATGGCTACTGGAAAAATGCAATGGAATCAAAGTAACTTCATCATTTGGGCTGAAACCCTACTGGAAATGTTGAAATAAAGAGCAAAGCATATTACTGGACTGGCCTGTGTGATTTCGAGGCTGGCTGCTGGTTCACAAAGGCTGTTTTACCTGTGGCTCTGCAGGCAGCTCAGAGGTAGCCGCCGTTTCATGCGCATCTGCTGCAGCTCACAAACAAGAACTTCTGTGAACTTCTCTCTGCCTCTCCATCCTGTGAGTCTGTAACCATCATCTCGGCATGGATCACTCCAGTATTATTACCAGTCATAATATTATCCAGCTGTTTGTTGATTGGGTTTTTTTAGAAACAAAAAAAGACAACTATCATATTTAACTTTACAGACATTTTGCCGCAACAAGACTTCACCAGATGGTTCTGTCCCTTGATTATGCATGCCACAAAAGCATGTTTTATAATGACATAAATACAAAGCAAGATGAAAGCCATGGAAATGCCTGTGTGCTCTTTTCTTAACACAGCTGTATTTGAGATGCTTTTTGCATCTGTCAACCATAAATCAAATGGAAGAAAATGATCCTCAGAACTAGCCCATTCCTTGAGAGAGTCGGCATTTTCCCTCACGAACATTAATCTACGTCAAGAATGTCTCTGCCATAAACTTTCACTTCCCACATTCATGGAGAGGTTAAAATGTTTATAAAGCATTTCCAATGCTGGACTGGCAAGTGCTGAGAGCTTCAGGTTTGACTGCATATATAGATGGGATTAGGAGAGGTAAGTAATGGAGAACGATTAAGGGGGGTGTATGTCAGCTAGAACTCCTAATTTCTATTCCCAGCAGTGCCAAAACATACATGAGTGGCTAAAACCACATCTCAGACCAGGGTACGAGGCTCTTCAAATGCTTTTGGGGGACATGGCACTTAGTTACTAGCCGAGATGCTGAGATGAGCCTCTATTATCAGTAAAGATGAATATTTAGTGTGTTTAAACTTTCCACGTGGCATCGCTGGGGCACTGGCAAGCAGGATATCACAAATGACAAAGGTGTTACTGTGTAAGCACAAAATGCAGCAGTGCCCAGGAGAAAAGAGCACCCAGGTTTTTTGTGACATTTCCCAAGCAAAGCACCATCTGCGGCAAGCCCTCTGCTGCGCGTTACCTATATCCTGTATGAATGAATCCCTTTCTTGTGTGATTGTTCAAAGCCAACAGGTCCGTTTCTATAGAAGCACCCACAGGATCACCAAAAAAACCCACATATTCAGCTCTTGTTAATGTCAGCAATGACGTACCAGAGCAAGTACTTGTTTGTCCTGAAGAAATACAGGACTTCCACCGCTCGAGCGCGAGCTGCTGCCAAACGCCTGCTCAGAAGAGAAAGAAATGAAGAGAGAAAAAAAGTTGTTGACATGAGAGGAAAAACCAGGTTTCCTGTTTGAACTCTGACAGGTACTGGAAGATATGAGTAACATCAAATCTTGGTCTGCTCTAAAGGCAGTCTGTGGTCAGGGGGTTCTCACATTTGTTTGTGTGGAACAGCTTTGAATTGTTTGCAGATACCGCGCAGAAGAAACTCAGAGATCCTTATCGGGGCGCAGGGCCTGTTATGAAATAGATGCATTTGTGAACAGGTTACAGGAGATCAAACCGCTCCAGATGACATGCCTCACATGCTGTAAAGTGTGGTAGATGCTCCCGAGATACCTCCGAAAATATCACATGTGGCAGCGTTGTCGAGTACAGGCAGTGGCCACCTTTATTTCCATTTCTCACCGCGTGGCAGGGGAAAGGAGTTGGGGGGATGTTTTTCCAGATCATTCTTTATTTGTGTGCGTCTGTCTGCTCAAATTAAAACTTTCCTTCGTTGTGATTTTCACTAACAGAACCACCCAAACAATTGCAAAGGAAACCTGATGCTGGGAGAAAAAGGCTTAAGACACCCTGGTTTTGCCCTGGTTGGGTGCCATGCTCTCCCCCGTGGGTGCCACCACCAGTGTGGTTCCTCACCAGGTCTTCTGGGTTGAAAAGTCCAGTGGGGAAACCTGCAGGAAGGAGGGATTCTGCATCGGCAGTACAGACTGTTCTGCAGCAGAAAGGAAAGCAAATAGATACGGATGTGAACGCTGCGGGTTAGCAGAGGACCAGACCATGATGCCCAGCCCAGCTCTGAGAGGTGCTGGTGAGAACTATACCATTTCTAAGAGCTTTCCGAAGCGCTCAACCAGAACTGCAGCTAAAAGCCTGTCTCCCTCACAACACAGCCTGCCAGCCACCGCATGCTGCTTCCTCATGCCTCAAAGATCAACCCCTACAGACTCCACTCATCCCTTCGGACCCTTGACCAAACACCATGCAAGGAGCTCAGCCATCGCTGGACCAGTGGCCACCCTCCAGCCCAGGTCTCCATGTGTGCAGTGAAGAGCTCAAAGGGCCCTGCTCGGCTCCTTACTCACGACAAGCTGGTCTCCACTCCAGCAGCCACATCTGCTCTCGCACACTTGTGAAGCTTTTTCCTCCCGACCACCCCTAATGTCACATTACAGTGCCTTTGTTTACACAAAACTAAGCCTCAATTTTCCTTACTCTCTAATGCAAAACATCTTGCTCAAAAACTCTGTTAAAAGGCCCTCCCAACTTGTATCAGGGGATACAGCTAGTTCACAGCTCTGTGCTATGATTTAGTAAGTGAATAGCTTAGAGTTGCTTCAGATCATTCGTTGAGGCAAAACTGCCCTCAAATCTGTGGATCCCGAATTCATGCCATCACCTCTCTCACAGCCCAGACTGAGTCCACACGAGGAGCTTCCACCAAAACTGGAGGCAGTTCTGCATGCATGCCTGACAAACAGGGCACTGCCCTTCAGGAAGAACAGTCTCTCTTGATCCATTACCATGATACCACCACACCAAGACACTACAGATTATTTGAACTTCTTGAGGGTAGATTTAGATTAGACATTAGGAATAAATTCTTCATCATGAGGGTGGTGAGACGGTGGAACGGGTTGCGCAGTGAAGCTGGAAGTTGGGATTTCAGATCTGCGCCACTCATAACTTCACTTATCTTGTAAGAGCCTTTCTTGAGCTGCTTGTGTAGTAAATTTGAAGCAGATAAAAAGCTGCAAGTTCCTCAGACATCTGATGGAGCTCAACCCCTCGGAGCACAGGGCTGGAGGGACAGAAACTCAGCAAACAATTATCCTCTTAAAACACTGGGTATTGCATTTGGCTTCAGCGCTGAGCTAGTTAAATCCATGATTTCAGTTAAATCCATGATTTTCTACATTAACTTTTGTAAGTTCACTGAAGTGGGTGTTTTCCCACTGTTTGTTCTGGTACAGCCGGCACAAATGCAGTATTAACAGTATGTTCCCAATGGTCTGATACAGAATTTCCCCTGAAATCACTGGGACCTAAGTAAGTGGTTAACTTAATACCTGTGATCAAGAGCTTTGCTGAATAAGGGCTATAAATCACAAGAGAAAGCTGGAGGGATGCTCCTGTCACTGAAGTCATTGCCTAGTCAGTACTTAGAGGGTAGCAAGATTAAGCCATTAACTTCTTTGTAGAAATTCATAACAGTGTCGTTAGAAATGGACTTAGAGAATTACAAAGTGCATAAGATAAAACCCAACAGGATCAGGAATGAGAAAACCCAGAGGACTCATAACTGGAAATAACATCAAATTCATTCAGTATTACATGATATAGCAGTAAATATATATTGAAAATGGGAGCACAGGTTGTTTATATACAGCACTTCAGCATCATAAATTTACAGCACTGAAGGGTTTGATTTAACTGAATACTAATCCACAGCAAATTTCTAAAGAGCTTTCAAAATGAAACTGCTTAAAATAAGACATTACAGACCCTTGTTCCTTTGCGTCTTCAAGTACTGGTGTGAATTATTACATTCAAAGTGCTGTCCCCATTGATTCTGTCTTGTCTTAGCAAATACTAAGGCCAGGTGTGCTCATATTCTTTGTGGATTTTGAATGTTAATGGACAAAAGGCAATCAAGTTTAACCAAGAGATAAGACAGGCAGATTAATTCAATTATTAACTACGATTTATGTTCACTCTGTACAATTTCATTAAGGAATTTTCCCTTTTCATTTAACTCCTGCTAAAGTGCTACTACCAAATGTTTTGACTCTTATTCAAATAAAGTAATTACAAGGAACAGTCCCCTTAATCTTATTTAAATGATTTCTTTTCAACTTCTCCTTTTAGTTTGGATTTTGAGCGAGTTAATAAGATGCGATGGGACTGTGTGTGTGCTCTGAGCAAAACCTTCATTTATTACATCCAGACTTCCCTGGTAGCAAACACGCGATCCAGCCCTGCTCTGTAAATCCCCTCAGATTCCAGCCATCAGGTGCCACACACTGTGACTCCAGCTTTTAATTCATATTTAGCAGCAATATTACCTGATTTTATGTGCTCCAATAGGACATGCAGAGGCTGAGAGTCAAAATAGTGTTGGCTTATTAAATAAAAAGCATTTTTAACAAAGCAACTGATTTTCAAAGTGTCTGAATCTTTTTGTCTTCGTCTTTTTTGAATTCTACACTCTCAGAATATCTAACCACAAGCATTTGAGCAAACTAGAGAAAAGAAACTGTTGGTGATTCTCTGTAGGTTTCAGAAGGCAGCAGGATATACATGCCAGTTTACGTTGCTATCTATAGAGACCTGCAGACAAACGTACAGTGGAACAAAGATACGCATCTAGATACATTTGTACCTGCCGCTCGTGTGCCTGCATGGAGAGAGATTCTTAATGAGATAAGGAAACAATGGAAACTTTCACATTCAGGGTTTGAGTGTACTGAACTCCTCAGTTCTCCCTTTTACATGTTAGTAATAAATTCTTCATGCTTTTTTATTTAAGTAATCATTTTTGCTACGCTTTCCATGAGTTACAGCTGAGGACAACGCATCCAGCGTGAGTGTGGCACATTAGTGTGAACTTCTGGACCTGGCTTTGACCTGCACTGAAGCACAACCAAACCTATAAAAGGGAAATAGTTATCTTTGATTCAACTGTTTCTTTGGTTTAGCAGAAAAGCAATTTCTGAACTACTGAGGCAATCACAACAGGGAAGAAGCTGAGCAGAGCTAAAGCAGAAAGCTAAAACTGGAGAAATACAGGTTTATAGCTGGTGTAATGGGACCTTGGGTGAAGGATTGAGCTCCCTGAGCAGTCCCTGCCCTCAATGGTCTGATCTCCCCTTCTCACTGCTATCAAATACTCAATGAAGTCAGGATGATTCTCCAAATAATTCTAGATGGGGAGAGCCAAGCATTTCCCAAACCTGGAGAAATCACAAGCATGGTCAAGGCCAGGTTGGATGGAGCTTGGAGCAAGCTGCTCTAGTGGAAGGTGTTCCTGCCTGTGGCAAGGGTTGGAACTGGCTAAGCTTTAAGGTCCTTTTTAACACAAACCCATCTGTGACTCTATGATCAATGAGTGGGAATCAGTAAAGCTCTGGTGAGCTCAGCAGGACTATGACAACTCACAAAGATTCAATACAGACCATAGGACCTGATTCAGAAGCCCATGAAATCCATGCACCAGTTTCCCAGCACTGGACGAGCCATCTAAGTGGCCACAGGAATCACTCACTTCTAGCAAACGAAATAGCAGTTTTCATTAAGCTGTCTCTTTCCCTACACTGCCAAGGCTTTGAGGAAGCAAAGATATAAACCAGAAATATTGAAAAGAACATTCATTAATCTGTAATACCTACAATGCTGTGTGTTTCAAAACCCTGTCTCCCTGGGAACCATGAGTTAAATGTGCCATCCTGATACTTTGCAGTTCCAAAGAATATATATATATATCTTTGCAACCAAACTTTAAAAGGTAATGAAGTGAAATAAATAAATCCAATAAAATCCAGGTGATAACTGACTAACTTTACTTGCTTAAAGAAATCTGATGGTTTCAAGAGCCTTCTCCTTCCCTCAAGGTCAGTAGAGCTCAGTTTTAACTATAACCTATGGGTTCTTGGTCTTTGCAATCAAGGCTGAAAAAGAGCAACTTTGATAATCAAACTTGTCTGTAAAGGCAGACCATGAACCAGACATCACTTAACATGCTGAAGGCTTTTCCACATTTGTCAGTCCTTTCCCCAGTAAACCTCCCCCAGTGCCCAGGTGCAGGAAGGGCTGTAGGGCAGTTGGTTTGGGAAAGGAGGGGGAAAAAAAGAGGTATTCCTGGGGAACACCAGAAAAAAGGGGTACGATCTAAACCAGTGTGAAATCAGCAACCTGCCAGTGGGTAAAAAGAGTAAAGTAAAACTCTAGTGATGAGCAATGCCAATGCTAAAACGTCATCCAGTACTCTGGTACAATGGGATCAGTACTGTGGTAAAATGGGATTACACTGGTAACCAGAGTTCATAACCTGTTTAACGAAAGCCTTCCTTAAGAAGTACTCAAAAATCTCAGTTCTTGAACATTTACAACAGCTTCTGAGTGTAGGACAAAACCTAACATACTGGTAGGTACGCAACTAACAAGGTCAGGTCCTTTAATGCATCAGATAGCTACGTTTCACTTCATGCACAATACAAATGTTGAATGTTCACCAGAAGTGAAAGCTGCTGCTCTGATGGGGTAAGCTCAGTATCTCCATTTATGTCTGCCTTCAAACCTCACATGAGCTATAAAAGCTGCACAGATCTTGTGACAATCCCTCACTTTATTCCAGGCTGGAGGGACAATATAAAGCAAAAAGGAGAAAAATAAAGCAAAAAGGATTGATCAAGAAATCCTTGCTCTTAATAGCAAAAAGTTACTCTTAGGTTACAAACATCACTTTTCAGTTGATACATTTCTCATTCCTAGTAAATGCTTCTGTAACTTTTCACTTTCAGTGTCTGTGTTGTGTAAATATGTTATTTTTGGTCACAACACAGGCTGCTCACAAGCCCTTGATGTGTTCCAGGGATTCCTATTGATGCCATTTCAGGAATCTCTACAGCGACAAAATCCTTGCTATTTTTATCAGCATCAGTTGTATCCAGCTTATTGTGTGGCTGCTGGACTTGAAAGCATTGCAGGAAATCCAGCACCAGGAAATCACCAAGGCATTTTACCTCAGGATTGCAGCACTACCTCTTCAGTAGCTGGAAATCCAGGCTACGAGCAATAACTCTGTTCCTGCAACGCAATGTAAGTGTGTAAGTGGTTGTAAGCATCGCTATTTTTAGACAGGAAAAGCGTCCGCTTTCCCAAATCAAAAGAAGGCAGAAATGAATGAGAATCATCTGCAAATCGTGGGCATCTACAGCCCTCCAAGTGAGTTTGCTCCAAGTGCTTTTTGAGGGGCAGGATATTCCCAGTTTTCTGGTTAAACTCCACATCAGCCTCATACACCAGCATGGTACAGCTCCACTTTTAGCTTTCAGGCTATGATCCAGCTCCCAGACACAATTCTTTCTCAGGTCACCTTGACTCACCTTGAATTCCTACTTCTAACCCTGATTCTCCCCTGGCCACAACCACTGAATCAAGTGCCCAAACCCAAAGGTGCCTTACCCATAAGGTGCAATCTACAGTAAAGGATTTCCCAGACACTACTGTGCAAATGCATACAGGCACTGAAAAAGTAAGACACAAAATAACTACTCTGAATGCAAACTCTCCTAAAGCCTTTGATGGCAGCAATAGAAAGTGGGACTGCAAGTGCTGATGTGATGCTGCTTACTTGCATTTCTCATCGTTCTAACAAGCAGGCAGTCTCCAGGCTCTAGAAACCAAAGAGCAGCCAGGGACTAATTCTCCCTCCAATTGCTATCCTGCTGCTGATAAAATGGTACAGCAGAGAGAAATTCCACCCTCAGACTTTAATATAAAACAGGCTTGCACATGCAGGCCCACAAAAGCACTGAGAGCACTGCTGTTAATTGCAATTAGCAGGACAAAACAAGAGGCAGAGTATTTATCTGAGGAAAATGCTGCACCAAACCAGCAACATCACAGCACCTTAACCTGAATGGAAGCAAAATGCACAAGTAAAGAGAACAGGAAAGAATGGTTTGTGTGGGAAGGGACTTTAAAGCTCCTCCAGCTCCAACCCCTGCCACGGGCAGGGACCCCTTCCACTGGAGCAGCTTGCTCCA
>JBCJKH010058532.1:35155-52887 GCA_039877255.1 Loriculus beryllinus
GTGATGTGCGGTGGGGACTGGTGGGGTGTGATGTGCGGTGGGGACTGGTGGGGTGTGATGTGCGGTGGGGACTGGTGAGGGGTCCGGGGAGTGTGTGTGTGTTCTGCCTGCTGCCAGGGCCAGTGGGTACACCAGCAGGTCGCAGGAGGTGACCCTGCCCCTCTGCTCTCCTGAGACCCCACCAGCAGCACTGAGTGCAGTTCTGGTGTTCTCAACGTAAGGACATGGAGCAAGCCCAGAGGAGGCCACGAGGATGCTCAAGGGCTGGAGCACCTCCTGTATTGGAGACAGGCTGAGAAAGTTGGGGCTGGAGAAGAGAAGCTGCGTGGAGACCTCAGAGCAGCTTCCAGTGTCTGAAGGGGGCTGCAAGGATGCCGGAGAGGGGCTCTTCATCAGGGGCTGTAGTGACAGGACAAGGGGTGATGGGTTCAAACTGAAACAGGAGAGATTTAGGTCAGATATAAGGAAGAAGTTCTTCCTTGTGAGGATAGTGAGGCACTGGCACAGGGTACCCAAAGAAGTAGTAAATGCCCCATCCCTGGCAGCATTCAAGGCCAGGTTGGACAAGGCCTCAGGCTGCCTGGTCTTGTGGAAGGTGTCCCTGACTGTGGCAGGGGGTTGGAAGCAGCTTATCTTAAGGCCCTTTCCAACCCAAACTGTTCTGTGATTCTGTGTTTCTGTGCCTTGGAAGTGGCAACTGCTGTTGGGATGGCCCCTTGGCCGGCTGATGGCTCCAGACAGCCAGTGGCCACAGACCTGAGCCCTGGAGCTGCACTGGGAAGGGGAGTGATGGGATAGCACCAAGCAGGGGAGCAGCTGGTACTGGGAAACTGGGCAACAGTCGATATGGCTGTGGAAAATGGCTTATAGTTTGTGGCAATGAGATGCGGTGCTTTGCAGAGCTGTGGATCTCGCTGGAGGAGCACCAGGATGCGTTGGAGCTTATCATGAGCAAATACAGAAAGCAGATGTTACAGCTGTTGCAAGGGAGAAAAAGTGAAGATGCTGAACCAGCCTTGAATGTTCATCAGGCTAATTCTTTGGTAAGGTGGGATGGGGTCAGAAGAGCGCTCAAGACACCTGTTCCCTGTCTCTTGCTTTTGTACAACATTTGTTTCCATCCATGGAACATCTCTGCTGCAAAAGACATTTTCTGAAACTCTTGTCTCTCTTTGTTGGTATTTTTTTCTATATTCCTTTTCCAGGGATAGAGATTCCAGCTGTTAATGGTTGTAACAGTTATCACAGAGGACACTGAAAAGCACAACCCTTTCACTGCTGGGGTGAAGGCTTATTCTTTATGCACTAGGTCCTGAATTTCCTGGGTTAAGCTTAATGCACATATTCTATACAATAAAATCAAAGGCATCAGAGTTGTTACTGTTCCTGTTCAGGAATTTTAACAGAGGGAGAAGATCCTTCTAAATCTCTGTGAGATGCAGCATGTTTAATTCTTAAAAGAGACCATCACTCCCAAATGTTTTGCATACTCAGTGGCCTAAAAGTTCCCCTTCATCAGTGACTTCAGACCTCTGAGCTGTGGCTGCTGAAAAATGCTGCCTATTTTATGTTTAGGCATCTAGTAATAATATTAAATCCCCATTTAAGCTTATGAATTCAGTTAAGCATTTGTCAAGATGCATTTTTATGTGATTAGAGAACAGCAAGCTGGTTAAAGCTAGTGACATCTCCTATCTTGTGGGGTTTTAATTGGTATTGGAGCTAGCCTAACTCTTTGCCCATGTATTTGCCACCGATACGTGGCAACTTGTTCTCTAGTTTGTGTCGCTTCAGTCTTCTGAGGTAGCTCAGCAATGTCTTGCTTCCAATGCTTGCTTAGGGGCATGAATTGCTCTGTTTATCAATGCCTAACATTTGTACAAAGCTTCTATCATTATTCTCTGTCACTGCTTTTGTTTCACTGGGGAAAAATCTTCTGTACTTCAGATTAAATCCATGAGTTCTTTCCCACCCAGCACTTGGAGAACAGTAACAACCTTTTAATGTCTTTTTAGGAGCTAAATTCTTGCTGTAACCATCTTTCTGTTTAGGGAAAAACAAACTAATTCTTTCTACCCAGATTAAGTAATCCAAATTTTTCGTGTTCTTCCAGATGTCTTTTAGATGCTCTAATCTGTTTATGTATTTCCTGAATCATGGAATTTAAAACCGAATTCTTTTCTCTGGTGATATATTTATCTTCCAGAGGCGGTAGAATAACTACTGATGCTTAGAGGAAAAAACCTCTGTCCTATCACTTTATCTGGTATTCACCATAGTGCTTCGTGATAACCTTATATTTTGTTATGTTTAAATGCTTCAAAAACTTCCAAGTTCTTAGACGGGGCTTGAAGCAAGCTGTTCTAGTGGAAGGTGTCCCTGCCCGTGGCAGAAGATTGGAACTGGATGAGCTTTAAGGTCCCTTCAACCCAAACCACTCTGTGATTCTATGATTCTTGCCACTTAATGGCATTTTTGTGTTTGCACCTTTGAGTTCTTCTCTGAATACTGTATTTGGAAACAGAACACTCTCCAAACAGGAGCTGTTGCTACATAATCAGTACCTCTTAGAATTTTTCAATGCTCTTTACATGTGTGTTTCTGAGCTTCAACAAGATGCATCTCCCAAAGGATTAGAGCTGTGTCTAGATGTGTTCTGTACAGACTGCCTCGGGAAGCTCTAGTCTTACATGGTTTACTTTCCTTGCTTTGGCATCCTCCTGAGATGAAGCTGTTTACTTCACAGTTACTCAGTCATGAAACTCATTTGCCTTTATGGTGGGTGTTCTTAAGTCAGTCAGGTTTTTCTAATAAAGCAATAGGAAATTTGCTGCATACTAAATTCTATACACATGAACCTGAATCTGTTGCCCCCAGTCCCTGTCACACTTGAAATTATTTCCATCTTGATAAGTAAAGGTGCCTTATCTTGCTGTCTGATGTAATTCTCTTCACTGTTTCCACTAATGACTCATGATGAGAAGGTACATGTTAATCTTTAAATATTATACCAGTTAGAAAGGGTTGCAGGTGCTTGGGAGGAAAGGATTAAAATTCAAAACAGGGAAATAATAAAAAATCACGAAAATGAAAGTAATAGATTTAGAAGGGATAAATTGCTGCTGCTTTTGCCTGAACATATTGAATATATTGCTTTTATGTCTTTCAGGAAATTGAAAGTCAAATAGACAGAATATGTGAGATGGGAGAGGTGATGAGAAAAGCTGTTCAAGTCGATGATGATCAGTTCTTTAAAGTTCAGGAGAAACTAGCTCAGTTGGAGGTAAGAACAAATACAACTACTAAGGATCAAGCTTTGGGAGTGCCTAAACTTACTCTGGACTTGCATGTGTCAAGGATTTATAACAATCAAAACTTTGGGGGTGTGGGTCAGGAAATGCAGAACACGATCTGTTAATTTTCAAGTTCTCAATGACTGTGTTATATATATCATGTCTACGCACATGTACACATGCACACATGTAGCCAGAAGCAAAATATTTGCTGTAAATTACGTGGTTCCTCTCTTGCTAGCACTGCCTTAATGCTTATGTTACAAAATCAGTTTTATTTAGCTGTGGAGGAGCAGGCTATTGAAAGATGATTGTCCTTTAATTGTGAATTAGCTCATTTCTATTTCAGCAAACATATTGATTTTGCAGCTTGAAAACAAAGAGCTGCGTGAACTATTGTCAATCAGCAAAGAATCTTTTGAGGTGGGGAGAGAAGATCTGCCTGACTGTGAAGCTTAGGTCACAAAATAACCTTATCTCCAAACCTTGACTTCAGAAACTGATGAAGCTACCCTGCAAGGATGGGGTTTGGTTTGTTCTTTCAGGTGTTTCTGTGTAATGTTTGTTCTGTCTTTGAAAGTGTGTGGGTTTTTTTCTCTGCATTTGGATGAAATTACATACTGTTGATGTCAAAGGCTTTGCATTGCTGCTCCATCTTAGTAACTGCAGCATGCAGATGCTTAACTATGAAGTATTTGATGTGTACTCTTGTGTGATAGGTTATTTCCTCTCCTGTTTGTATTTTTTAATGAGCTTTAGTTAATAATTCCAACTGTGCAGATGACACTTAAATCCACCTTGCCAGTAGACAGAGAATATAGGTTGTGATTATTTTGTTTGATAGAAAGAATAAGAGGTTGTTCAAACCCCATGTAAATGGTAGTGCACGTTTTGCCCTGCCTGCACAAAACAGGCATGCAGAGCTTTCGTTTGGCTCTGAAGAGCTGACACTCAGTATTTGCCTGGGTTGACATTGTTACTTGGACAGCTGCTTAGATGCAGGTCAACAGAACAGCAGATAGCCAAGAGAGCACTTTAGTAACTCCTCTAAGGAGCATTCTTTACCTTGTTTTAGGGGTGAAAAGCAGAGGGGATGGCTCTTTCTGACACCTGTGCATTTCTGAAGGACATTTAGCCAATTAATTTTGGTTGTATGTGTAGCCCTGTTCCAGCTTTCCCAGTGCTCCAAGTCACACGTGTACTGGCTGGCTGTGAGCTCAAGGCGTGTGCTCTAACCCTGCGCAAGCACAGAGCTTTCAGATCAAAGCTCTTCAGCCTCCCACTGCTCTGGACTTCAGGAAGACTGTATAGTTCTGCCTCAAAACTAAACCAAAACTAACCATATAGACAGGTCTTTAGTGTTACCTCAAAGGTAAGTCTAGTGCCAGATGTTACATAGTTATGGCAGAATCCTGTATTGAGTGAAGTTAGAGTTGTGTTGTTGTAGGAATTTATCAGTATTGTGATGTTTTTCATGATATTTTTATATAAAGACTCATCTTTCTTACTTGTGGTCAAAGAATAATCCTCCAAGAACAGCAGACATCTTGTTTCCAATGTTAGTTTAATTTTTTATCTACTTTTCCCCTGTGAGAATTTTGATAGATGCAGGTGATTTATGTTCCTGTGCTTATTAAAAGACATTTTCTTGCAAAAGTTTGGAATACCCAGCAAGATTGTTTGATAGATAATAAAGGATTTCTGTACAGGAGTAATCTTGTATATAATCCTTTTTTATTAGAAATTGTTGAAGAGGGAATAAAAGACCCCAATGGACAGTCTTTTCTCAAGTGTCGTGTGCTTTGTGAATCCGTTTCCTCTGCATGTACCCAAGCTGTTCACCCTCTATTTTTTACCTCATCTGAGTGAAATATTACAGTGACCAACAGTTCTGCATTGTACCTGTTTTAACATCCTCTGAAATGCCTGTGTGTAGGCGCTGGCACAGGGTGCCCAGAGAAGCTGTGGCTGCCCCATCCCTGGCAGTGTTCAAGGCCAGGTTGGACACAGGAGCTTGGAGCAAGCTGCTCCAGTGGAAGGGGTCCCTGCCCGTGGCAGGGGTTGGAACCGGTTGAGCTTTAAGGTCCCTTCCAACACAAACTGTTCTGATTCGGTGATTAAAGCCCAACACTCAAACCAGTAATGCTCAAAATTCCCATTCATTTGCTGGTGACGTTAACACACACCCAAAGCCCCCCCTGGTCTTGGTCAAAGCACCTCAGAGCCTAGCACAGGCCCAAGCCCTCGAAAGACACATGCCACTGATCATTACTATTTGTCCTGAAAAACTGGATCCCAGAGAGTCATTGGAATACCCATTCCAGGTCAGGTACTTAGAATACCCATCTCTTTTCCATAGATTAGTTCAGGAGTTAAGACACTGGCTCGGGATGCTGGGAGCACAGGGCCATAGCTCTCTCCTCCATCCCAGCTACCAAATTATGGGCTGCTCTGGTGGGCAACAGAAGCCCGTACATAAATCCTGCTCTGGATGGTTTGCCTTAGTGTGGAACATTTCCAGATGGATTAGACTGGAGAAAGGGAACAGGATGGTGCAGCTTGGAGCTTTAAAGAAAGAGCCTTTCTCCCAGTGGAGAATAGCTGCAAAGTGATTCAACCTCTGAACTGAAGGGCTCCAACACCCCTTTGTTGGGGCAAACCCATCATTTTGCCAAAAACCCAATCCACCACAAGCATTGCTGGAGAAGTCCTACAAGTTTCAGCCCTTCCAAACAGAGGCCGAACTTTGCTTACTCAGCAATTCCTGCCAGGGCAGAGGTGTTAAATAACTACCTTAAACCTCGGTGTCGCAATACTCCCGGTCCTTGCTCAATTGCCACCTGCCCTTAGAGACTCCTGGAGCCTGCTCATGCCTTTCTTGACACCTTTAGCCTGCCCCAGAACTTGAATGCCATGAGAAGGTGTCCTGCAGTGCTCTCGAGAGGCCCACTGCCAAGCTATGTTAAGGGTAATTAGTTGAGTAGCCAGAAGGGATGAGAGAGATAACTGGGAATGTCACAGCCGGAGCTGCGAGTGACCACTAGTCAGCATTGCAGCCTTTCGACAGAAAACACATTGTTTTCTGCTATGTGGACAAACAGGTTGGACTAATTACATATAATCATTATTATTTATGCTCTACAGACATCAGAGTTTTGTCTTTAAATGAATTTATAGAGGGAAAAAAAAAAATCACAAAGCTGAATAATCCCTTTAATTATATGCTTAAAAATCCTGAATGGAAGAAATTAGGAGACACAAAGGAACAAACATAAACTAATTATTCCTTGCTTTGCAGCTAACATATTTCTATGGTAACCACTATGGTCTTCGAAGAAATCCAATGATCTTTCTAAATCAGATCATCAGGAAAGTCACCCAGTAAAGCCACAAACCCAAAACCTTTCAAATAAGCCTAGAGATGAAGGAGGAAATTCCTGCTTTTCCCAGCTGTTCATCATTATAGCCATAAAACTGCATCTTCATCAAAAACATGAAGGAGATTCTCTCTTATGTGCTGTGTGGGGAGTCAGTGGGTATTGGAATCCCAGACTGGTTTGGGTTGGAAGGGACCTTAAAGCTCAGCCAGTTCCAAATCCCTGACACGGGCACACAGATAATGTGTGTGTATAGAAGAGCAGAGAGGACATTGACCTGTTCTGTATCCTGCATGGCAATATGGAAAGGGGAACAGAAGAGAACATATGGTCTTAATAGTTGCACTTTCTGCTTACACACTTATTTTTGAGTTTGAAGGCTTCTTGCACAACCTCAGTTTCCTTGTGCATCTTCAAGTAGATTGTCAAGTATTGATTTAAATGTGGGGTGTCCCAGCTCTGTTTCTCCAGTACATGGAGAAGCACACCAGCTAGGCAAGGTTTTGGTAGGTCAACACATGGAAAGTGGAGCAGTGTTCAGCAAAGACCATTTTTGTACATGAAATGTAGTGAATTAATCAAACCCATTCACTTCAAACCCAAGCCAGCCTGTCACCACCTTCCCATCATCAAACATCAGCTCAGAGGGTGCATACCCAAGGCAGTAATTAAAGCAGAGTGGGCCCTGGAGCTGGCAGATCTTGGCTCTATGGGAGGTTCACCTCTCCAGGCTGTTTGTCAGCCAAAAACACAGTTCCTGCAAACACACCTCACTCTTCTTTTGACCACACCACCAAAACCAATGGCTTCCCCTATCGCATCTGTGGCCATGCTGGCAGCTACAGATAAAGCAGTTAACTGAACAGACTCCAGTGAAGGGATTCAGTTAAGAGGAAAGTCCCTGCAGCTGAAGCTGAGTAAGAGGGTTCAAGCTTTTTCACAGAAGTCAGAATTTTTCCCCTTCCTTCGGTCTCCACTTGGCACTTTGACCATCACACTTTCTGATGTCTGCCTTCCTTCACTGCTGGGAGCAAAACAGGAACTTTGCTGCACAAAAGTAAGTAGGATGCTCTACATAATCTGTCTCTATGCTGGGATGAGTTTCTGTCCCAAAGACAAATACCAAGTAGCTTCAGTGTCAGCAGGGACTAAGAGGCTGCACAGCTCCCTGTTGGTTGGCTTTCTACATTACAGCCATCATAGGCTTTACCACTCCTCTTGGATAGTTTTTGCCACAGCTTTGTAAGGACATGAGGACATGTCACACATCCCAGGCACAGGCCAGCAAGAGATTCATTCCTGCCTTTGGTTAACATAATATTCTTAATAGCAGCAGTAACAGCTCCTATTAAGACATCCTGCTGGCTTCGGAGAACAGGTTCCTGTTTTCCTCAGGTTCTTATTTTAGAAGCTTCTGGGACTATGTAAACATGTGAGCTAGAAACAAAAGAACCACAGAGATAATTTGCTGAGAGCTTGGGTGGGTGATCAGAACAGGGAATATGATGAGTCTGGCTGGGCTGCTGCTAGAAAGAGGAGCTTTCCCACCAACTTCACTGAGAGACAGCAAGCTTGGCACAAATAGAGATGTACCAAGAGCAACCAACGCTGAGCAAACATTATGCAGGCTGGGGAAACGATGTGCACACAACCTCACCACACTACAAGAAATTCAATTCCATTCAGTGCAAGACACCTCAGCTCTGTTCTGTGCCTTGTGGCTCCATTCTACATCTGCTCTGCCAAATCTTCGTGCCCTTTGCTATGTTTAGTAAAAACCATAGTGGTTGAATGCTCATTTTGTCTTTGTAGTAACAGTTTTCCTCAAAAGATAAAGCAGCTTTTTACACACTGAAGTATCTCCCTAAAGTCAAGCTTGCTCAAATCCCACCTTTCTTTTTCTTTCATCTAGCAAAAATATCAAAAGCTCCATGATAAATGGCACCACACTTGTAACAGACAAAAGAGCTGAAAAATCTTCATGGGAGTTTTTTGGCTCTTGATCCTCCAAAGCACTTAAGCAGGAGCTTAATTTACTGTGGGTAAGTAGATGTGGCTCCGGTAGGACTACATAGCTGATTAAAGAATAAATGTAATTGTCTCTATAGATCAATGCCTTAATTTATTCCTCCTGGAGTATCAGATGGGTTCTTATGGGCTCTTTGATAAACTTGTGCAGTGCAACACACTAAGTCATTCAAACTATGAAACCACACACATGCTAATGAAAATCTATACCTAGCTAGGTACTAACATCACGGTTCAAGTATTTAATTTCTATTCCATTTTCTAGTTAAATAAAATAGGGGTTTTTTTCAGAACTCTATATATAGAGCTTATAAAAGCAACCCCACACCTTTTCCAATGTCTTGACGTATTCCAGAGCAAAAAAAGAACCCAAACCCACAAAACCAGACATTTATCAGGGCAGATCCCTTCAACAGGGACAGGTTTAAGACCCTGGAAAGTAGCTTCAGGTATTTAAAAGAACGAAAAGATGTTGAAGGCCAGCTACAAGGCATGCAATCAGATATTGGAGCTGTTTCTGTTGATAGCTGGTGCTTTGGACACGTTTATCTGCACTTCAGGGACCCTTATTCTATAGACACTGAAAGCGCATCCATCAGAGGTAGGATTTAATGTCCTTCACAGCAACCAGTGACCATACAGGAAGAATAAATGAGTGTGCGTTGTTAGCTGAAGGCGAAGGCATGTTTTGCACACATGATGTCACTCTTGCAACTCAGGAAGAACTAATTGCTCAGCTTGTTGTAAAGTCTCATACTCCTTGGGTTTACTTGCAAATTATAGTCGTCTGGAAAGCTGCAGTATGTCATCAGCACACAGCAATGCTGTCTGAAGCGTAATTAATATCTGTCTTTCTTTTCAAGTTCCTTATTTACCCTCTTTCCCCCATGACAAATATGTTAATGCCCTCTCCAAAACCCACAAGTTGTCATTTTCAAAGAGCCCCCGTCTTTCTGCCTTGAGCTCAACACTTTAGACTAAATCATGGGGAGCCTGTTCTTGCCCCCATTAAAGCTATTGAGGGTTTTGTCAGTGACTTCAGTGTAAGCAAACTCTCACAGGTTGTAATGGGAGCAGGACCACAGACCTATTTTGCTTTGCACCTTCAGCCAGAGGAGAAAAAAAGGCAGCACCACACCAAACAAACAACAGGCAGGGATTGCCTCGGAATTCTGTAGCATTTTGAATTGAATCAGGTGCCCAGAGCAACATGACCATCATCAAACCATCCAGTCCTATGGGTTGCAATGGATTACAGGGTCCTAAAAGGCTTTAGCTTGATTTTGAGAATTGATTTTATACCTTGGGGGGTTATTTCCAGCAATATTATCCGCTTACCTGATTCTCTTTTAAGTGCTTATCTGCAAAGGGTAAAATACTGCCCAGAGCTTAATATAGCATGTGAAAATAAACATACAAAAGATGTGTATCAGTGACAGCAATAACTGTACTGGTAGCCCAGACCATTACTGAGAACGTTTTGCCACCAGTTCATGAAGTACAGCTCACACAAGTACCAAGACTTGGATAACTCTGAACATGTGTGCCCATTACTGTGTGTGCCCCTTTACAGATGAGTCATGTTTACAAATAATAAATGCATTTACACCAAAATCAGAAATAGGATCTCCTGTATTTCACTACCCACATCGGGATTCTACTTTTCCTTTTGTATTAAAAAAATTCCCTGATTAAATCATCTGCTATGCAGCAGAATCTCTGTGCAACAAACAAAGTACTATTTCCACTAGCACGTAACTGTTAGCTTCAGATGTGAGTAAAGCATTTCCCCTTCCAAGCTTTAAACACATGGCAAGTCCCCATGCTGTATTTATCAAGTTTTCACATGTTTCTATCCCTCCACAATTAGCAAGGTAGGTCTTCTGGAATTCTTACTGTATTACTAATGTGAATGTACTTGCAGGTAAGAAACTACAAGATGCACTATAAATATCTTGTTTTGCCCATAGTGCTGTAACACAGAGGTTTAGACACCCATTTTCTTCCCAAAACACCCAGCTGTATCCAGATTTCAGCGTTAGTTCATACTTAGCTCACCACTCCCATCGATTGAGAACACCTTGCAGACCCTCCTGGGATCATGACTACAAGTAGGTAGTCAGATTTAACTCCAGCTCATCCTCAGTAGCATTACAGGAGCATTAGTAGTGGTGCTTTTGAGAGGTAACAGGGTGTCTGAGGGACACTGCTTGGTCTCTGCACTGTTGTGGTCTTAGTTAAGCAAATTTTACCTTGACTGGAGCATCTTTATCCAAGCACTTTTCCTCAGTCAGGAGCACTGTAGTACCCTGTGAGGTTTCCAATGAGAGCACTGAGGTCAGACTTCCAACAGGGTATATATAATACAGAGTCCCAGTCCTGCTGACTGAAAGAAGCCCATAGTCTGCAATCACTTCTGCAAGCGTTCTACAGGCCATCTGCTATTTACATTTTTAAAAGGGTTTTATGTTACATAGGCAGAGCAGAATGACAGAAAAGAACCTGTTTCAGCAGGATTTGGTTTTAAAGACATCTATTGATCCTCATTCCATCATGGTTTAGATGTGCTTCTTCAGCATTAGTGTAAAACCCTCCTACACTCATCATGTAATAAAGATAACCCCTCTGCATCTAAAAGCATGCAGAAGTTTCTAAAGTCTGCCAGACAAAACCCAGCGGATTTTAATGATCTTCTCTTCCAGCAAGAAATGGACAGCTCTTAGAACAGGGGCTATGATTCAGGATTCTGGGGTTCTGGTCTTCGTTTTGCAATCCCATCTCTGCCAAGCTACCTTTGACACCTCTGTGCCTCAGCTTGCCTAGTTCATAAATGGGCCCAGCAACACCTGTCACATGGGCTTGAAAGGTTGAGTTAATTGCTGCTCATAAATCATATTGAGTGCCTTGAAAAAGAGAAATACATATATATGCAAAGCAGTTGTGATGTTGTAATAGAGTTGCATTGCTTTCAGATGCAGTGTTCAAAATTAAACTCTTAGGAGATTCGTATTTCTTGTATCACTTTGCTGCCCATTAGCATTAAGGATTACTTCCAGAATATTCAAAAACCTAGGTACAATATTTGTGCAATTAAAGACAACGCTGCTCATCACACTTGCAGGGGAAGATGCTGGCATAGGAACAACTTTCTCTTCATCTCCCAGTGAAGAGGAGTGAGTTTTGCAAGCATTTCAAGGGCTGTAGGGCCCGAATCTATTCACCATTCCTAATCAGCCTTGCAAATTTATAAGACACTGCCACTTTATAAGACACACATCCTATATTTAATAGCTCAGTTAAACAAATGCTTCTCCTCCATCTTCTTAACCAGCACATTGGGTGGCTGAAGGATTTAATATGAGGCACCTTCACTTTGTGAAGATCACAAGCTGCGAAGTTTGGATTAGATAAGAAATTCCCTATTTACACTTTAATGTAAGCCTCAGTTTTCCTCCTGCCCACCAGGAAGAAAAGGGAACATCACCAACTTTCAATCCAGAACTCAACAGAACCCAATGAAGCTGTTTTTTACTTGGGCTTTTGGCCTAATTCCACCTCTAAGAGCCAAATTAGATAATTTCTTTGCCTCCTCCACATAGCAGTGAAGTGGCACAAAAAGCAATAAGATTCATGGAGGTGCCTATAGCAAGATGACTCCATTCCTACACATTTCTCCCACTGCTCCTGTGGGTTGAACACTCCCTGTGCTCCAGGCAGACCCTGTACACAACCACAAGTGGACCTTCCGAGGAGAGAGGACTCGAATCCCTGCTGAGCTGCTCCATCCTGGTAGGGTTTCTAACCACACAACTATGACAAAATCCCAGACGATGAGACCTTTGGAAACTCATCCTTCACCCCTACCCAGGGCACCAGCATAAGCTCCATTCCCAGAGCAGCTTATTCACTCTGTCCTGCAACTCACATTAAACAGGCAGGTGAAAGATTAGCCTTTTACTTAACCATTTCAAATGGAATTCATTCTGGTTCTTACATAGACTGGGTGTGCTTCCACATGGGTAAATAAAGAAGTTACTGTTAAGCTGGAAGTGCTTAGTATGCTCCATAAAACAAACCTGATGCCTTGGTGATAGCATGGCAATTTGACTTTGGTGCTAAATTTCAGCTGAACAGAAAAAGGTAGCAAAGGCATCTTAACATTTTAGTAGCCACCTACTACTGTAGGAACAAATCAAGCTACAGGAAGAGATTATGATTTATTTCTTGCTTGAAATCAAGGGAAGCATCAAGTATGCTGGATTGCCCAGATTCTGACCTGAATCTGAATCAACCATATTGTAACAAGAAGGGGCCTGGACACTGAATAGAGCCATCTATGCACTAGAGAATGTAAACAGGGACAGGTAATATAAATAACACATGACTGCAGGATCTGGCCCTCATTTGGGGGCAGAATGCTGAAACTATAATTGCTCTTGCAATGAATAGCTGATGAATGAAAACAATTAGTCATTTTATTTAAGCTGCTGTTCGTTCTGCCAACACAAGTTTACAGAAGTCATTAGTCAGACTGCACACGGAAAGGAGGAAGAAGTTAAGAAATTTCAGTTCTAAAAATCATTATATTGAAAAAAAGCCCCCAAACTGATAAAGATCTTCAGGCTTTCTCTTGCTTTCTGCTGGGTCCTTTTTTCCAAGCTTTTACTTGGAATGATGAAAACTAAAGGTTTCAGTATATCTTTTTCAGAAGACAGCAAGCAAACCAAGTCTTGGGACTGTAAGAGAGAGGACTTCATAGGTTGTCACAAGACTTGGGATGAGATTTGGAGCATAGGGGCAGTGCAGGACTGGGGACAGGCCATCAGTGAGCAAGGCACTGTGCCTGCTGAGGCATGGCCTCCCTCCTGTGGGCCACACTGAAATTCAACAGCAGGTTGGACATGGAAGGAGGCCAACACAAGCACCACGGGTCAGGATGGAGGGGCACGGCTGTCCCTGAGCCTCCTCCTCCGACTGCCCTGTGGGGACAGGTGGCTCCTCAGCAAGTCCACCCAGAGTCCTGCCAGTCCCACATGTCAGCCAACCCCACTGCATCAAGGCCAGCAAGAAACACCTCACCTCTCTGCATTTAACCTTCTCAGGTTTGGAGAAACAGGGTGTCCAGCCCTGTCAAGAGTCTCCTAATCCATTAGGACACAAACACTGACTGCAAAGAGCAAACAGTCATTTTATGCCCAAACTCAGTGCATGAGACAGTGGGTCAGCAGAGAAGGAGTGCACGGGAACAGTGCCCTTCCTCAGAGCCCGCATGGGTCTTGGCATACCCACTGACTCCCCATTGCCGAGAAGCTTTCAGCATCAGCAATGAGAATCAGGTGGAAACTTTGTGCTTTCCAATACCTTAAAACAAAAGGCAGCTTGTAAGACTTTTCCCCTTTCATGGGCATTTGAAGCAGTGGTTCCAGCTTTGCCTTGCAGCTGTTCACAGCATCAAAAACATGCTCTTGAGATCGTACCAAGCTATGGCAATGCAGCTGAAGAGGAGCACGTGTTTCTCTTTATTATGACTTCTAAAAGAAGCCATAAATGCACCAACCCAGACATTGTGACATGCTGAATTTCCATTGATAGAAAGATGAGAAACAGAGCGCATTCTACCAGAATGCACCAGAAATCAACCAGATTCTAGTGGAGGTGGAGTTCTATGATGCTACTAGTTAATGACTCTGTGAAAGGGACCACAAACCAAATGTCTGGATATAGGCATGCATTTGTTTAACCATGAGGAAGGAAAAGTTCTGTCAAAGTATAGAAAGGCAAGATAATGTTGATGTAGTCTCTAGATGGTCAACTCTGTATGTGATCTATCAGCTTTATTTCCCTGGATGCTCTAATCTCCATTCTTTTCACCTCTGTATTTAGTATTTGAGAGTCAGGGTGCTCATTTCCCTAAAGAATATAGTATCTTGCTGAAAAATACATCAAGACTGAACAGCTACTGGATCCCCAGCAAGACCTGCACAGAACACAGTGGTCTTCTCACTCCTCTTCACCAAGGATGCAGCACACCAACAGGGAAGACACACAGTGGTTACAGCTTCTGTTAGTAGCTTCTCTTTGGCTAAATGGCATGTACATGCCCTCACAACCCAGCTTTATTTTCATTTATTCTTTTAAGCAAAAGTTAGTTAGGCACAGACTAATGGAGTGGAAAGTTTAATATGTTTAATGGTCATAAATAGAAGTTTGACAGAGTCTGAACAAGACTAATAGGTAAAGGCAACCAATGTTTCTTTGCTTCAGCTATACTATCTTTGCCATCACAAAAAATACCTGCTGTAAAGATGCTTCAGATTGTTCTATCTGCTTTCTAAATGATGTGTGCTGCTCAAGGAAGTCACTCTATAGCTTATTCCCCTGGCTGAATTTCCATATGCCATATGCTTAGAAGCAGAAAGAAGCCTTTCTGCAATCCTGCTGCTTGAGTGAATCCCGGTGAACCTCTTGTCTGCTTGGATCTCCAGGAAGTAGCATTGAATCTCCTCAGTAGTGTTTTAATTGGCACTGGGAGAACATGCTGTCATCACCCCCCTTCATTCTCTAATGTATCATTCCAAAATCATAATGCTACTTCTCTAATTACTTTATTTGGCAACCCAAAAATAAAGTGTAATTACAGTGTTCACTATTAGCCTGTAAGGACAGAGGACCAGATCATTTGGAGGACAAAAAAACCTCAGGCCATTAGGTCCTGCTCACAGTCAAACATGAGTCTCCAAAGGAAATGTGTGGTTGTCCATGAAATATTGCTGGCATCTTTGGCAGCAGTTTTCCTTTAGACCAATATTGAACCAATACTCCAGCATGACAGAAGCACAGACTCTGGATATGCCATATTCCCATATGAGATGCTGAACAAATGTCTTTACCACATGTGGTCATTAAAGATTTGATGTCAAGATGAAAGGTGTTAACCTTGGAAACCTGGCCAGACTCCAGCATGGGTAATTACATTCTGCCTCCCTAAGCAGCTCTCTGTAGAGTTTCAGCTGGACATTGCAGATCTTAAACCGTTATGTAGCCTTGCTGTGAGTGGCTTAAGAAAAGGACTTTTTGATCACTGTGACAACTCACTGATACTGTGCATCAACAGCTCTTATTATGAGTTGCAAATCTTAGAGCAGTAACAAATCATGCCATGCAAAAACTACTCCAGTGACTGAGCACTGCTGCAGCCCTTTTACACGTGAGTAGCTCTAGGAATGCAGAGAAACCTACTGTGCAGATAACCACTGTGGGTTGGACCTTTTGAAAAGGAAAGATTGTATTTTCACTCACAGTGCCTGCCTTGGAAGAAACTCACAGGCTAGGGTTGCTGGTTTACTGGCATTAGCTGTTAGCTCACACTGTGTCACTCTTTCTCATAAAAGCAGTCCTGCTTGGATCCAAGAGTTATAGGGAAATTTTGCAGTGTTTTAACACCATTATCAAGTGCAAACACGGCATGTGTAGTCTGGCCACTGGATGCTACCAGCACATTGAGCACTGCATCACTGAGACCTGCTCAGCAAGTAGAGCATTTACAATGCCAGACAATGCTCTTCTAAAGGAAGGTTCCCCAGAGGCAGTATCTACATTGCTGGGCAGATGCTCCCTGCAATCCTTGTCCCAAGGTACACACCCTCGCCCCACACTGTCTCTTCCAGGAGATATGTATGCACAGCCATCCCCCAAGTGCACTAGTTTTCTTCGTGAGGAAGCCAGAGCATGCCTGGGGATGGGAGCAGAACTGCATGCCGAGAGGTCCGTAGCTGGTCCAGGGCTGGGGCAGTGAACAGTAACAAACTGCAGCCTGATTTCAGAGGGCAGGCAGAAAGAAGCACTAAGAATATTTGCAGAAGTTTCCCAAGTGTTGACAAGACTGTAGTTATTACCATCCTCATTAGGACCATCTTTTCCTCATAAAACAAAATCCTGCTTTAGCTGAAGCAGACAATTCCTGCAAGTTCCATACGGAACAACACCGGCTCCATGCAAAACCCCAATGCAGAGATTCACTGAGGCTGTAACACAACTGATTTAAATGCAAGAGACTTCAAGGAGTGTGAATTCACACACAGCACAGGAGATTGCTGTAAAATATGTTGACCATCTTATGAATATAATATTAGAAATAAATCCTTATTTATGTAAAAACTCCTGAGCCTACCTGATCTTGTATTGATTACTTTGCTATCTTAGATTTCAGAAGAGCTTTAATAACAGTATGCAGTAACCAGAGGCAGTGATGATCTCCTTTCAATGTTAAATTTCTGACACCGAAAAGAACAACGTGGATCATTTGCAGATATTTTCCCAGTGCTCAACATGCAACTTATCAAATTCCCTTCAAGCATTCATCACACCCATGCAAATAATTTATTCTTCCCCACAGACACTTTGTGTTTGATCACAATGACAACTTAGAGCAGCTACTCTGTATCAAATACATTATGGAGCTTCAAACCTCAGAGCAACAGCTAAATCACATTGAAGAGGCTATCCATTCCTGCAGTCTCTGCACACACCTCATGAACACAGTAAGATTCAGTTATGTCAGCAAGGACTGCAAAAGCAAGACCACGCTGTTGAAAAACAATCTGTTAATCCTGAAAAGGATTAGCCCATTGGATGATAAGCAGATACTCAAGATTATTGTTACAAGAAAGGCACTTTGATTATAAACTAATTTTTATCCTTTACAAGTCACTTGTCCTGCAAATACACATGCACTAATTTGTCTATGAAACCCCTGGGAAGCCACAAACAGGTTCCAGGATCTGCTGATCACTGTAAGCAGTCTATCAGAATAGCTTTAGCAAATAAAAGAAATGCAAAGTACTGAAACATACCTAGAGGACAGAGTCTCCTGGCTGAGCAGGATTGCAGGCTGGCACCCAAAGAGCCCGTAATTTGGGATGGAACGGCTTCTACAAATCAATCAGTACAGAAAGCAAGCATCACACAAGCTCTGCATTTACCAGGCACTGTTTGACAGCAAGAAACAAGCTACAGCATAGAAAATTTCTATGTA